>PVJD01000163.1:127500-192314 GCA_004026545.1 Mormoops blainvillei | reverse complement strand
ATCCTCAATGAAATATTAGTGAATCAAATACAGCAATGTATAAAAAGAAGATCATACACTATGATGAAGTGGGATTTATTCCAGGACTACAAGGACTGTACAACATTCACAAATCAATAAATGTGATTCACCACATAAAAACATTAAGAATAAAAACTACATGAGCATATCAATACATACAGAAAAAACATTTGATAAAATCCAGCACCCATTTATGATAAAAACTCTCAGCAAAGTGGGAATAGAAGGAACATACCTAAAAAGAATAAAGGCCATATATGACTAACCCATTGTCAGCATCATACTAAATGGGCAAAACCTACAAGCATTCCCCTTAAGACTGGGAGCCAGACAGGAATGTCTGTTTTCACCTCTCTTACTCTAAATAGTGCTGGAAGTTCTAGCCACAGCAGTCAGACAAGAAGAAATAAAAGGCACCTAAATTGGAAAGGTAGAAGTAAAGTGTCTTTATTTGCAGATGACATGATACTGTGCATAGAGAACCCCAGAGATTCCATCAAAAAACTACTAGAACTGATGACTTCAGCAAAGTAGCAGGATATAATAGTAATAACCAGAAATCAGTTGCATTTTTATATGGCAATAATGAACTAACAGTAAGGGAAATTTAAAAACAATCCCACTTACAATTGCTAAAAAAGAATAAATACCTAGGAGTAAACCTAACCAAGGATGTATAAGACCTGTATTAGGAAAAATATAAGACACTGAATAAAGAAATTGAAGAAAGTACAGATAAGGGAGAGCACATGTTGTGTTCATGGATAGGAAGTATTAACATTATTAAAATGTCCATACCACCCAAAGCAATCTATAGATTCAGTGCAATTTTTATCAAGATTCCAATGACATATTTCACAGAAATAGAAAAAATATTTCAAAAATTTATATGGAACCACAGAAGGTCCCACATAGCAATACTAATCTTAAGAGAGAAGAACAAAGTTGGAGGAATCATGCTACCAAATATGAATCTATACTATGAAGTCATAGTAATCAAAACAGCCTGGTACTGGCATAAAAACAGACACAGAGATGAATGGAGCAGAACAGGGAACCTAGACATAAACCCACACCTTTATAGTTGATTAATATTTGACAGAGAAAGCAAGCACATACAATGGACTAAAGATAGCTTATTTAATAAATGGTGTTGGAAAATTGGACAGATATGTTTATAAAAACAAAACTAGACCACCTTCTTACCCCACACAAGAATAAGTTCAAAATGGATCAAAGATTTGAATGTGAGATCTGAAACCATAAGAATCATAAAAGAAAACAGGCAGAAAAATCTTGGACTTTGTTCAGAGCAATATTTTATCAGATATATCTCTCCAGGCAAGGGAAACAAAAGAAAAAAGAAAAACCAATAGGACTATATCAAACTAAAAGTTTTTGCACAGCAAGGGAAATCTTCAACAAAATAAAAAGAAAACTTACTGAATGGGAGAACATATTCACAATACATCTCATAAGGGGTTAATATCCAAAAGTTATAAAGGACTTATAAAACTCAGCCCCCCAAAACCAAACAGCCTTATTGAAATACAGGCAATGAACCTGAATAGACATTTCTCCAAAGAGGATATACAGATGACCAATAGACATAGGAAAAAATGCTCAATGTCACCAATCATCAGAGATACATAAATTAAAGCTACAATGTAATGTCATCTCACATATGTCAGAGAGGCTATCATTAATAAATCAACAAACAACGTGTGCCTGCGAGGATGTGGAGAATGGGGACCCCTTTTGCACTGTTGTTGGGAATGCAGACTGGTGCAGCCACTGTGGAACACATGATGGAGATACCTCAAAAAATTAAAAATGGAACTGCCTCTTGACCCACTGATCCCACTTCTGGGAATATATCCACTAATTTGTAAGAATATAACCACCCCTATGTTCATTGCACCATTACTTACAATTGCTGAGATTTGGAAACAGCCCGTTTCCATCAGTAGATGAGTCGACAAAACAACTATGGGACATTTACAGAATGGAATTCTACTCAGTGGTAGAAAAGAAGAAAATTTTACGCTTTGAAACAGTATGTATGGATCTAGAGAACATTATGCTAAGTGAAATATGCCAGTCAGAGAAAGACAAATACCATATGATTTCACTCATATGTGGAATCTAATGAACAAACTTAACTAACAAGAAAAACAGAGACAGATGCATAGGTAGAGAGCAGGATGACAGGTAAGTGTCAGGGAGGTTAGGGAGTAGAGGGATTGATCAAAAAGGAGGAAAAGACTCATGGGCATGGACAACAGTGTGGTGATTGCTGACAGGGATGGGAGTATAAGAGGACTAAATGGTAATGGAAGAAAATACAATAAAGTTTTAAAAATGAAAAAGAAAAGTAGACCAGTCTCAAAAACTGAGAGGTCCTCCTACTCTCAGGAATGAGTCAACAAGGAGTCATTCAAGGCTTTTGAACAGAGCAGAACAAGGTTAGGACAATTATTATACCTAAAGTATCAGTGTTCCAAGTAGAAGACATGGCACCTAACCTAGCAAATATAAAGAAAGGGTGAGTCAAAAAAGATATTTAAAAGGATTTCTAGCATAGTTGGAGGCTTAGGTAGATATGTTTCATTTCCCCACACAACCAAAAGAAGGGTTATAACAAATTTAAAAACAAAAAACAGCCATAACTGACAGTAAATTGAAGTGTATGAAAGTCCAATAACCAAGGAATTAAATAAGAAACATTCACCCAGACTGGTATGGTGGAGACAAGCAGCTGGGGTGAAGAGGATAATTTGGCAAGGAGATTGTTGGGCAGTCCCACATTCATGTGTGGATAAGCAGGGACGAACAACTGGGGAGCGAGTCACACCATGCAACAAAGGGTCCCAGCACAGGAAACTAAAGCCTCAAAATCCCTGACTGTAAAAAGCTGTAGGGGTTGTGGTGGCGGGAGAAACTGCCAGCCCAACAGGAGAGTTCATTAGAAAGACTCATGGGGTCTTAGAACATATGCAAACCCACCATCTGGGAATCAGCACCAGAAGGGCCCAATTTGCTTGTGGGTAACAGGAGAAGTGACTGAAAGCCAGGCAAGAGCAATGCAAGTGGTATTGTTCCCACTCTGACCCCTCTCCACAGACAGTGCCACAACACAGAGAGGTGTGCTGCCCTACCCCAGCCAATACCTAAGGCTCTGTCCCTTACAATTATAACAAGTGCACTGAGACAAACCAATATGGCACAAATGAAAGAACAGATCAAAACTCCAGAAAAGAACTAAGCAAGGAGGAGATAGCCAACCTATCAGATGCAGAGTTCAAAACACTTATGATGAGGTTGCTCATAAAAATGATTGTGTATGGATGCAAAATAGAAGAAGTGAAGGATATGCAAAGTGAAATAAAGGAAAATATACAGGGAACCAACAGTGAAGGAAAGGAAACTGGAATGCCAAGCAACGATTTGGAGCAGAAGGAAAAAATAAATATTCTAGCAGAACAGAATGAAGAAACAAGAATTCAAAAAAAATGAGGAGAGTCTTAGGGCTCTCTGGGGCAACTTTAAATGTTCTGACATCCTAATCATAGAGGTGAAAGAAGAAGAAGAGGAAGAGCAAATCACTGAAAACTTATTTGAAAACATAATGAAGGATTATTTCCCCAATCTGGCAAAGGGAATAGACTTCCAGGAAATCCAGGAAGCTCAGAGAGTCCCAAAGAAATTAGACCCAAGGAGGAACACACCAGGACACATTATGATTAAATTGCCCAAGATTAAAGATAAGGAGGGAATCTTAAAAGCAGCAAGAGAAAAGGAGAGAGTTACCTACAAAGAAGTTTTCATCAGCTGATTTCTCAAAAGATACCTTACAGACAAGAAGGGGCTGGAAAGAAACATTCAGTCATGAAAGTCAAGGACCTACATCCAAGATTACTCTATCCAGTGAAGGTATCATTCAGAATGGAAGGGTAGATAAAGTGCTTCCCATAAGGTCAAGTTAAAGGAGTTCATCATCACCAAGCCCTTGTATGAAATGTTAAAGGGACTTATCTAAGAAAGAGAAGAAGATCAAAACTATGAACAGTAAAATGACAACAAACTCACAACAACTGAACCTAAAAAACAAAAACAAATGCAAATTAAGCAAACAACTAGAACAGGAACAGAATCACAGCAATGGAGATCACATGGAGAGTTAGCAGCAGGGAGGAGGAGAGAGGGGAATGGGGGAAAATACAGGGAATAAGAAGCACAATTGTTAGGCACAAAATAGGGGGTGGTTAAGAATAGTACAAGAAAGGGCAAAACCAAAGAACTTGTGCGTATGACCCATGGACATGAACTAAGAGGGGGAAGAATGCTGGTTGGGGGGGTGCAGGCTGGAGGGGGTTAAAAGGGAGAAAAATAATGGAACAAACTATAATAGAATAATCAATAAAATAACTTAGAAAATATATTTAAAAGGAAAAGCAAGAGAATTTTGTTACCAAATTAACTTGGGGGGAAGGGATGGAAGTAGAAGATAAACTGTATGATTACATGATTCTAATACTCTGAGGTTTTTCATCCAATTTTTGGAATGATTATCTAATATCTTTGGAAGAAATAGAGGCACTATTAATCTGAGTCATGAAAGCAAAAAATATCATGTATTTTTATTTTTAAGTACACAGTTTACTGAGAGTATCTATAATGCTGAATAAACATTCTTTCTTTAAAAGAATGCAAATTAATGCCAATGATTTGAGAAAATGTGGATTAGTCAACAGAAAGCTAAGTTAGAGTGTTCACATTTTCTGTGAAATCCAGCTGTTTAAATATTATGCTCAGAAAGTTATTGTGACCCGATGACAAAATAAGTTAAAAAACTGTCGAGTTTATACTTTATGTGATATTCTCTACCTTTTCATAGGCAGAAAAATTATTTCCTAATACATTTGAGAGTTCTCAGTAAGAAAAAAGTATCAATTTAAAAGGTCTATAATCTGTTACATAGTGCTAAGTAAGACTAAAGAAGAAAATTTAATTGATAAAACACATTCTTTCCCATCCCCATACTGCAAGAAACTTGATTTATTTATATATTAGTAATTTAATAATAATATAGCTTTATGTTGATGATATATATGTAAACTGTGAGTCTAAAGTATTTATAAGTAATTATGACTTAAAACCAATGTTACATCTGTGTTTAGAAATGGAATCCTTACAGGTATACAGCCCCTAACTTTGGTTTTATTTTTCACCTGGAACTGTTCATAAAACAAATTGATAGGAAAGAACTAGAAATATTCTTATAATAAGTTTTCTTCCTGGGAAGTAAAGAAAACTTCTCACTTCTCTGAAATATATAGAATGGATAATAAGTACCCAATTGTCATTATTTATATCCAAAAATGTAATTGATAATAATCAAAAAGGTAATAACTCATTTAATATTTGAAAAACATTAAAAAATTATGATAAAGTTAAAAATAAAATAAGATGAATGGTTCCACTTTTTTCTTTGATTTTTTTAAGTTACATGGAACAGTTTCTATAAATCAATTATTCTGATATGCCATAGAATCATGTTAGAAGTGAGACTGAGAGTGAAATTTCTGGTGTGATCTTTGAGAACTCTTCATTCTTTGCAGCACTGATTATTGAAAAATTCAGCTTCTTTGGTGTTGAGTTTTGTAAGTACTTTATAATTTTTTTATATTAACCTGTTATCAGATGTATCAGCAAATATATTCCCCCATTCTGCGGGTTGTCTTTTTACTTTGTTGATGATTTCCTTTGCTGTGCACAGACTTTTTAGTTTGATAAAGTCCCATTTGTTTATTTTTCCTTTTGTTTCCCTTGCATGGGGAGATATAATATACTCAATAAAAAAAATTTCTATGAGCACTGTCTGAGATTTTGTAACCTATGTTTTCTTCCAGGGTTTTTATGGTTTAGAGTCTAACATTAAAGTCTTTTATCTATTTTGAATTTATTCTTCTGTGTGACATAAGAAGGGGATCAGTTTCATTTTTCTGCACGTATCTTTCCAATTTTCCCAACACCATTTATTGAGTAGACTCTCTTTTGTTCATTGTATGTGCTTGCTCTATCTGTCAAATATTAATTGATTGTAAAACTGCAAGCTTATTTCTGGGCTTTCTGTTCTTTTCCATTGATTTATATGTCAGTTTTTATGCCACTACCAGACTGTTTTGATTACTATGGACTTGTAGTATAGTTTGATATTAGGTAACGTGATTCCTCCAACTCTGTTCTCTTTCAGGATTGTTCTTGCTATGCAGGACCTTGAAACAACCCAATTTAAAAACGGGCAAAGACCTGAATAGACACTCCTCCAAAGAGGACAAAACAAATGGCCAATAGACATATGAAAAAATGCCCATATGTCTATTGGCCATATAGACTACAATGTGTCTATAGACATATAGACACAATAGACTAATGTCACTAATCATCAGAGAAATGCAAATAAAAAACAATGAGATACCATCTCACATTTGTCAGGATCACTATCATTAATATATTGAAAAATAACAAATGCTGGTGAGGATGTAAAGGGACCTGTGGTCCCTTTGCACTCTTGGTGGGAATACAGATTGGTGCAGCCACTGTGGAAAGCAGTATGGAGATACTCCCCAAAATTAAAAATGGATCTGCCTTCTGACCCAGTGATCCCACTTCTTGGAATACATCCAAAGGAACCCAAAACACTAATTTGAAAGAACATAAACATCCCTGTGTTCCCTGCAGCATTATTTACAATCACCAATATGTGGAAGCAACCCACATGTCCATCAACAGATGAGTGGATAAAACAACTATGGGACATTTACACAACAGAATTCTACTCAGCTGTGAAAAATAAGAAGATTTTACCCTTTGCAACAGTATAGATGGACCTGGGGAACATTATGCAAGGTGAAATAAGCCAATCAGTGAAAGACAAATACCATATGATTTCACTATGTATATGTAGACTCTAATGAACTAACTGAACTAACAAGCAAAACAGGGACAGACTCATAGATGTAGAATAGATGACAGCTAGTGGTGGGGGGATTTAGTGGGTGGAGGAATTAAGCAAAGTAGGAATAAGGACTCATGGACAGGGACGAAAGTGTGGTGATTGTTGGGCAAAGGGTGAAATACAGGGGCTAAATGGCAACAGGAAAAAATACAATAAAGATTAAATAAAAAATAAATTATTTCCTGAATGTATATGATTTTAAGTTGACATACGATCATATGCATGATTATACTGTAAGCACTTAACTTTCCCTGTCCTTCCTACAAGGTGAGGAATTTATGACTATTTTTAGCCAATGAAATATAAATGGCATTGTTAACTATCACTTATGGGTTGTCACTTAGGAATTTAAGAACTGGCCTGGGAACTCTATGTTGATTCTTCCATGGATCTAGAAATTGCGAAAGTCTTGTGTTAAGATAATTGCATCTTAGAATGAAAAGAACCTAGACTCTTGAGTATGGGAGGAACTTCATTGACCCACCTTGGGTTTCCATGAGTAAGAAATACATTTCTAATGTGTTCAGCTATTGAGATTGGGGGGTTTCTCTTAATGGCAGCCAACATATACCTCTGTATCTCTAGTTTCTAATGATCTTTCTAAATTCTCAGTTTCTTCTTGATCACACAGTACTGCTTAAAAGATGTAAATAACCATAAATAATTATTTTGGAAAATTTGTTTAAAATAACTATTAGAATTAAATGCTATTCTTATCTATTTTATCTTGTGGACATATATATAAAGCTCATTCTTACATTTATTTATTAATTCAGCAAATTATTTGTTGAGTGTCTACATGCGTGAGACATTGTTTGTCTTGCATCCTAGTAATACAGCATTGCATGAAAACAATAAAAAAAAACTGTTCTAATAAATCTTAAATTCTGCTCTTAGAGGTAGAAAATAAATGATACAACTATATCAAATATATAGTCTAAAATTAAATCAGAGAATGGATATGAGACAAGATTATTGAGTTAAATCTTAGAATGAGTGAGAAAGTACTTTTGGATAAAAATCTAAAAGAAGTGGGGGAAATAGGCCGTGGACAACTGAGGGAAAAGCTCCAGGTAGAGGAAGTAGCTTAGGTGCATGTGGGGAGATCCTTGGGCTATAGGATAAACAGTAAGGAGCCCACTCTACTAGAGCAGTGGGAAGGGAGGGAGCATGAGAAATTAGCAAAAGTTGACATATTCAAAGAAGTAATAGAGATCCTGATCATTAGGGCCTTGGAAATCACTATAAGGACTTCCACTTTTTACTGTGAGATGGAGGATCATTTGAGTGTTTTGATCAGAGGAGTAGCATGATGAGTTAGTTTTAAATAGGATGATTCTGGCACTGTGTTGAGAATAAACTAAAGAATGACAGCACTGAAATAGGAAGACCTGGGTAAGGCTAGTAGAAATAATCCAGATGACAGAGGCTGGTAGTTTCAACTAAGTTGGTACAGTTATGGAGTGCAGGAGTAATAAAATTCTGAATATGTTTTTGAATTAGAGACCATAGGATATGTTACCAGATCATAGGGTGAGAAAAAGTTGAGTCAAGAAGGACGACATGAACTTGAAAGACTGGGAGAATTCATTAACTTAGTTAATTGTCATAACCTCAGATAGGAAAGGCTATGGGAGGAGCAGTTTTAGACAAATATTATAGAGCAATTTTGTATGTAAATTAAATGTGCCAGTTAAATAACCAAGTGGAAATGGCAAGTCTCTTGAAAATATAGGTCTATAATCCATGGGGAGTCTAGGTAGAAAATACAAATTTAGAAGTTTCAGCATAAATATATGGTATCCCAAGCCATAAACTGGAGGGCACCATCATCGTTATGACTGAATAAAAGACAGGTTTCAGGAGCAAGACAAGGGACATTCCCAAGCTTAAGAGACAGATAGCAAAAAACAAAACAAACAGCAGAAGACTTTGAGAAGGAGTGGCCAAAACAGTAGGAGAAAATCCACATGAGGGTAATGTTTTGGAAGCTACATTTAAAAAGAGAGAGAGAGAGAGAATTTGAGGAGAGAACAGTTATCTGTGTCGAATATGGATGAAATAAGATGAAGTCTGAGGAATGGCTATTGAATGTAAGGGCAAAGTGAAGGTCACTGCTGCTGTCACTGATGGTTTTCTTTCACCGATAATAATGGAACCTAATTTAATGGATTCAAAAGAAAACAGGAAGGGAGAGATAGAAGAGGACTATGCGTAAATTCTTTCAGAGAGTTTTGTTATAAAATTGAAAGTAAGATATGGGTGATCTAGATGAATAAATTGGGTCTAGGTAGTTTTTAATTTTTTTTTTCAATATGGTTGAAATGATAGCTTATTGCATCCTGATGGGGTGATCTGTCAGAAAGGGAAAACCTGAGAACATTAAAGAAAGAGTAGAAAATTGCTATAGCTAATTACTGGTGTATAACTGAAAGGAATGACTTATTTATGAGTGTTGTGAGTTCATCCACAGTACCAGTTAAGAACGTAGTGTTACCAGCATAGATGCAGGCAGGGAGTTACATGTAGGTAAGGCAGTCATGGAAGTTCTGTTTTTACTATTCTATTTTCCCACTGAAGTAGGAAGCAAAGTCATGAGCTGTGTGTGAATAAATTAGAATAGGTTTTTGGGGAGTAAAGAGAACAATTATCTAAGACAATAGGTGAGGAAATAGATTAGAGTGGTATTCATAAACAGGATTAAGAGCCCACTTAGATTTTGTCATCATGATATATCAGTCAGCACTATTGTGTACTGTTACCAGCCAGGTTAAGCATCAGGGGTACTGGGGTAGAGTTGGTGGAAAGTTGGTTTTAACCAAGGTTTTTGTTAAGCAAGCAGGAGGAATTTTAAAAAGGTTACTTGTAATAACTAACCATAAATTTAAGCTGGATAAATAGCGAATAAGGGACATGAGGGGAGTAAAGTATAATGAATGAACTGAAAGTTCTCATAAAGTCCAAAGATTGTTAGAGTTAAGTATCAGAAGGAGTGAGCAAGAAAGGTAAAAATGACAGTAGAAATCAGAATGTGTTTAATTGAAATGAAGACTATTGTTATGGGAAATGTCAAGGTGAAGGGTAATGACCATGGTGCTGAATTACTGCTGTAGCATGCAGAACAAGGTCATTGGATAAATGAAGTAGAGATTTGAGAAATGAGGGTGTTGACTTCTATGTGGATCTTGAAATCCCCAAGGAGACAACATCAGTGAACCAAGGGCTAAGCTTTTCAAAGAAAGAGGGAGAGTTCACTGGGGAGTGTTAGTGGACTATAAAATGTAGGGCTAGTGGTCTGAAAGTAGCAATGAGGAGCTAACAAGGCACCTGCACTTCTGGGTACTGAGGCAGAGTGGGTGAGGAAAAAGAACAAATCACTTGAATAGCTTCTTAAAATCAGGGTCATAGGGGGACCAAATTTCAGTTAAGACAGTAGGAGATGGGAACATCCATGAAAGTAGTTTGGTACAAACTTAAAAGTTACTGGCTGATTATTGACCCTGAGGTCTAGAGTGTTAAAATTTAGGTGATGGATAGGGCTGGGGGGTGAGATTAGATAAGAGAGACAAAGGCCACAGAAGAATGGAGATTTTTCCTAAAGCAGCAGACATCCAAATGGGCATGATGCTATTGATCCTAGTGTCCCAACATCAGTGATAGCGAGACCATGACTGCCGATTGGAGAGAAGAATGTGAGTGGGGAGCAGAATATCTTGAAGTGGTAAGGGGGAGGACAAGTATTGAGGTTGCTCTATTGACCCTTGCTGATAGAGATATGAGTCCTGCAGAGGAGAGGCAGACCAGTGAGCTAACTCAAACAGAGAATTTGTGTTATGCAGAGAGAATTTATCCCAAGACTATAGTCTCACTCTTGATTTGATTGTGATGTGTCCAAGTGATTTGACAAGCTGAATTCAGTAAGGCTCATCCAAATAGGAGATGAGAACTTTCTGTTTTTTAAGCTGAGGATCAGAGTGTGGTCAATGTTACGTCTTTTTTCAAAACTATAGCCTATAAAATTAAACTGTAACCCATTAAATTATTTTGAACCATAGGCCTTAGGGCCTTAAGTTACATTTCTTATCTACCTCTTTCTATATTCAACAGTAAGAATTCTGCTAACCAGATATATAGGACAAAAGTCAGTAAGAACAACTAGAAAATTACTTTTGAGAGGATTTATAAGTAGAAATTCAAGAAGTAATTTTCAACACAAGACACCCAGGGAAGTGCTGGTTGGTATCAATCTCACATTTTGTCTCTCACTTTTAATTTAATATTGTTACTTCATTCTTGTTTCTATTCTGCAATAACCTTATTTTCCTGCTCTAGTCTAATGTATAATTTAGTGTTCTACTAATTTTCACTTATTTATCCTGTAATCATTCTGACATATTTCTAATTACTAAGATACCCCTTCATTTAAAATAATTCATTATCAAGCACAAATTATTTTTGTTTTATTTTACCTATGTTAAAATTCACTGTTTTTGACACACAATTTTAAGAGTTTTGACCATTGTGTTGAAACACTTAAACACCAACCACTACCATCAATATACAGGACAGTTTCATAGTTCCTAAAAATTCTTTCATGTTGCCCTTTGTGTTAACCCTCCTCCCCACCCCTAACCCCCAACAACCACCAATCTGTTGTGAGTCCCTATAGCTTTGACTTTTCCAGAACATAAATCTAATCAGAATGCCATTGGTCTTTATTTATGACAGAAATTACATTTATCCAATTATTAGGGCAGACATTTGAGAATCATTGAAAACAATTCCTTCTTTAGATTCTATATCTGATCAATTATTATGCCTTCTTTAATATTTCTGGAGTTCCTTCCTCCCTTTCAATGAACTAGAAGAGTAAGAAAAGGTAGTTATAGGAGTTTCACATTTATTAACCACATTAATAAGTATGGTTTTGAAACTGATAGTTATTATTTTTTTAGTTTTACTTGAAATGTTTCCTTCAAGGCATATTTTATTGATCTGTTGGTGTTAGTAGAAAGAATTGAGAAAATATAGGACAGAAAAATATAAATATAAGCTGTAGCTTTCATTTGGAAAAGAGTGTACAAAAAGAAATAATTTGATAATGTGGAAATATTTTCCTGGGATGGGTAGAGATCTTGAAAACAGATAACTGGTAAATTTGGAAGTTGGGAGAGATTCTGATAATCTAGTCCATTAGGATTTAAAATGAATGGATGAATTTTTTTCTACTTCCTTATCGTTCACCTTATGCTGTCCTCTTACTGAAGTATTCAACATTTCCTTATAAACATGCTATTTCATGTCTTTCACTTGATTTTCCTTCTGAGCATCCAACTCAGACTTTGTCCAGGTAGCTATCTTAAATAATATCCCAAGTATGTTCTTTTATTTTTTTTAACTTTGTAAATGTAACGAACAGATATACTGAGAATAACTGAAGCTGCACTCTGTAATGAGAATGGCTTAGGGTTTGCTACAATATTTATAAATGATTTATTATGCTGGCTAAACTCCTCCTTGAGAGATTAATGATTACCTTCTCCGATATAGCTAAACTGCAATCCAGGTCACACTACTTTATCCCCCACAGTCTGTGGGATATTGGATAGGGTGACTCTTACTAAGAATAAAATGAGAGCCTCTTACACCAAATTTTGAAATTTTAAAAAATATATAATTAATGTGTGAAAGTATTGGTCCTGAAGAAAACATAAATTACTCTGAGGAGAGAAGTGGAATAGCAAAAAACAAAAGAAAAACAGCAATAACAAAAAACAAACCCAAACAAACAAGCAAAAATAGAAACAACATAATGTTACTTATATTTGATTGATTAAATTCTGACCTTTATCTTCAAATTCTACTAAATATGAGGACTGTGTTGGTAAGTAAATGACTCGTGAAAACTGGGGGATGAAATGTTTCTTATATATGGAGAATCCAAAAGGAATGAAGGTGATCGGTCATAATGACTAATAAAAAGGGCCCTTTTATTTATTTTTTATCTTTATCTGAGAACATTTTTTTAAAATCGATTTTTAGAGAGAGAGGAAGGGAGAGAAAGGCATCACTGCGAGAGAGAAGCATCATGCTGTCTCACATACATGCCTAGACCGGGCATTTTATGCTCCCTGACCTAGGACCAAACCCACAACCTAGCCATGTTCCCTAACCAGAAATTGAACCCACAACCTTCCTGTTATGGGAGGACACTCTCACCAACTAAGCCATACTAGCCAGGAGGAAAAAAAGCCTCTTTAAAACAGTCAGGCGAGATGACTTAGGGGTAAAAACAATTAGTTAGATTGAAAGTGTAAGACTTGTAGACAGCCTGTAAATCCTACAGTGCTCAAGGCCTGATCCACACTGTGGCTATTCTTGTTCTCAGAACTCTCCTTTTATTGGTGGACAAGTGCAAAGACTCTCTTTAAGTATTTCTCAATTGAATAATCCAGTCTATTCAAACTTGACCATAGACAGCTTCTAAGAGTTATGCTACCTCTCTCAGCCTGGGCTAATTCCTGACTCTCATCAGACACTTTGTCATTTACTTGTATTAATCCTAGTTTGGTACTTTTGAAGTATTGTCTGCTCCTGCAGTGGGTCCTCCCTAATACAACACACAGGTTCCCATTCTCTAGTATGAAGCCAGTTCACTTATTAACTAAGTGAAACATTATTATCTTACACATTCTTCTTTTTCACTGTATGTCAATTGCAGAATTAGTGGAATTAAGTTTTAGGGTGAGATTCAGTCTGAATACAACAAAAAATAATAGCACAGCAACTGTTCTTTATGTAGCACAAAAAATTGTTTCTATCAACCATTCTAAACTCCCAAACATAGTAGACCAGAGGAAAAAAATGTCCTGTCAGGTTAAAGACATTAATGGTAATTTTAATGGTTCAAATCCTCATTCCATCACCAGCTCAGTTTCACATATGTCGGTTATTAACTTCTTTAGATCTGATTTTATTTATTTTTAGATGATATAATTAGGTAGGTTGATTAATTCAAAATATAGATAGCAACAGATTCCTTTCCCTAAACAAAAATGCTCTCTGAAGTCAACATAACTGGTTAAAATGTGGGGAACAGCCAGCCTTCTGAAAGGAACCTCTGAAAGAGTTCACTTTGAAAACCAATGTTGTCCATATGTGTGTTACCTGCCCATCTGATATTCCATTAACCCAAGTTGTATTGAGAGTATGAAGATTTAATTCAGACAATGTGTGTTAAAGTCTGAGTGTTAGAGGGAGACAAGAATAGAAGAAAACGAGATCATTGAAGGAAATTTTACATTTAGGTTTCTCTTTTAGCCTAGAGATAAGTTTGGTTATCGCTAACACTAACAACTTACTACAGCATCAGTGGCTTGAGTCCTCGAAGCTCTGAGTATAATTTCACCCTAACCCTGCCGCAGCTACTGGGACCTTTGAGCAAGTGGTGGAGAAGTGAAGGAAAAATGGTGTCAGAGGAAGAGCGGGAGGTTGGATAGTGGAAAGTGGTTGGCAGTACTGACTCCCTGCCTGACGTAGCTCTGCGGTCCTCATTGCAGCTACTGGTGAAGAACAGTTTCTCCTTTAATTTACCTGTTTATTTTCCTATCAAGTATTATTTCTACTTATTTCAGTTTTGTTCATCAAACCCTCATTGAGGTCTCCTTTGTGGCAGCCACTCTAGGAGTAACAGAAATACACAATAGATACCAGACACACTTAATCCTTTCAACAAGTTGTTTCAAATGCAGTTTAAAGAAATCATCACTGATAAAGCAAATAGATTAAAAATTAGTGTGCCATTTTTCCCTTTAAAATATTGGTTTTAGAAAAGCAAATGAAAAAAACATCTGAGAAAAAGATGTTATGTAAAAATTATGTAAATGTGTTTGTATTCAAGTTGTACAAGTGAGTTACCCTGTCTTCTAATCTTAGAGACCTTAATTTCTGTATTTGTTTTATAGAGTATTGAGTTTCCTTTCTCACATCTATTATATTAGGAAAGAAATGAGAGATGAATGGGCCAGATAAGAAGTAAAGAGGAGATAGCAAGTGTGTGTATTAAAGGTTAATGGGAAAGAAGATAGGAGATTAAGTTAAAATTGAAAGGAGTGTTAGTGGAGTCCTGAGAAGGAAATTGAATGGGACTAACATATGTTAAGAAAGAAAAAAAGAATAAGAGAAAAGAGACACAAAGAGAAACCAGAAAAGAAATATAAGCACACATTTAAAGATCTTTTCAAAGGAGAAACCTTTAATCAATTTTTGCTCATACCAATTTTATTTTTTTAATTTTTATTTATTTTATTTTTTACATTGTGTTCAATTGTATTTTTCATTACCATTTATCCCTTCTATACCCTCTTCCACCTCCACTCAATTTTAAATGCTACTAAAATCTAGATTTAAACTTTTCAAGTTGGATACAATGTTACTGCTATTGTATAGGAGTCGTATGTTGGGGGAAGGCTGAAAAACAAGATGCTGCATGCACATAGTTGGTAAAATTGCATTAAAATACATTATAAATAACTATGTAGTATTCACATAATATATATTGTATTTAAAAATTACTCAAGTTTATAAAGAAAACTTTTCTATGTCCTTGCCGATATTATGTTCTATGAATATGCTGTGGATCTCTAGAAACAGAAATAATTATATAATATAAAAGCTTATTTCCAGTTCTAGTTACTGCAATAGCTTCAGTCAGTGACCAGGAACCCCTATATTTTAAAGAATAAAAATTGAGTAAAATCTAAAATTTTAAAACAAAGCATAAAGAAGAACTTCCAGTCTGGAAAATGTGTACAAGAGGGCTGGTTATTAATTTCTGCTAACAATTCCTATGAAGGGAATGTAACCAACATAATTGTATAATATTACTCCTATGAAGCATGAGGTTATGGGGCTTTTGATGGATGAGTATAAAGGAGGACTGGAAAGCAGGTCTGTATCAGTACCTCTTCAGCATTACTCAGGGAACAAGAGAACCTGAGGAGAGGAACCAGTGTTCAGGTAGCCAGGTCTCAGCAGCCCAGACCCAAGCATCCCATCAGGCTGAGGGGTATCACCCACTAATTCCTAGCTACCATGCCTGAACTGTAAATTGATGTACAGAAGCCTGATTCCAAGTGTGAGTGTAGCTCTGAAAAGCTTCAGCCTTGAACTAGTTATTCAAACCCTCTTTGCCTCAGTTTCCATGTCCATAAAACTGGGGTAATAATAGTAGTGACTTCACAGAATTATTATGAACATTATGTAACTTCATGAAAATAAAGTGTTTAGTGTCTGGCATATACTAAATATCAAATAGGAATCAGCTAGACTATGAACTCCATAAAAGTGTGGCTTTTCCCCTATTCAGTTTATTGCTTTATGTCCAATACCTAGTATATAATGGGTGGCCAATAATATTTGTTGAATGAACAAATTTAATATCATATGTAGCCTTTTAAAAGGGAGATCATGAAACACCAAAAATAATATATGGGCATATTTAGCCTTTGTATACTCTGTTACAAGTTAATAAATTGATGTTCTGTCACAGTCTTTGCTTTCTTACGATTAGTGAAATTTCATCCATCAACCAGGACTTGAGTCTTTTCAAAAACTGACAAAACACAGTTTCCTACTCTGTAAAAATTAAGAGTTGGTTGGAGTAAGGTAATTAGTACAATGGTTGAGAGGACTTGGAATTTCAGATTCACCATTTATCATCTTTATAATTTTGACTGTTACCTAATGTTTCATATGTTTATGCATCTGTAATATTGGAACAGTATCATACTTACCTTAAAGTATTCATTTTGAGAATAAAATCAGGTAATTTATATAAAGAGTTTTACACAGTGTGTAGGATATAGTCTTACAATTGCTCCCAAACATAATATTAATTAATTTACTAATCCAACCAACATTTACTGAAATACTTGTCAAGTCAGATATACAAAAATCAAGCAAGATATGGTTCCTATCCCACGAACTTCCACTGGAGCAATGTTAGGGGCAAATAAAATGACAACTAGCAAACATCAGAAGTACTCTTATTTCTTACAGAGGAAAACAGGAAATCTTAGGCGTGCACAGAAATGGACCTTGAATCAACAGTAAGTGGGTTGAAAAAAATGTCTAAGAAGGCTTCGTAGAATACTTCTCTGAGTTAAGACTCGAAGCCTGAGCGGCCTTATAAAGCAGATTGAGGGAACAGTGGCAATCCAGAGGCTGGAGAAGGTAGAAAGCATTGATTTTCTTCAGAAATCTATAAAGTATTCAGTTTAACTGGGGACTAAAAACCTGGAATCCTGCTTATATTTCCCATTGAAACTAATAAGAACAACAACATAATTGGTATAGTTCTTTAGAGGTTATAGGGTTTTTATAATATATCTCTTGAATTTTCACCCAAAACTCTGCAACAAGAGAAAGGTATTGTTTTCTGCGTTTACATGAGGACACTAAATTTGATTTTAGAAATTTGCTTGTTGTGATGTACCTTTTGTTGGAAGTGAAAATTGAGCTTTGATTTTTCTTGTATTCAGCTTCTAATGACCTCTGAGCCAGGGCAAAAACAGAGAAACCTGAGAGAGTTAGATGTCAACCAACCTTGCTTCTAGGGTAATAGAGCTTGGCAAAAATATGATCTTGCCATTGACTATGGTATGTGCTTCATACTTCTCAGTTATATGTAAAATATCATTTAAAAAATGTAGGGTTAAAAATCTTGAGTCTGGTATGACATGATATTCAATATAAGTTTAAGTGAGTAAGTAAGTGACTCCGTAGCAATCTGAATCCTGTTAGAATTATTCCACAATACTTTTTTGCCTTTACAATACAAATTATTCTTAATTACATTTACACACAAATGACTGAATTTACAATATATTTTGAAATTTTAATACTTTATTAAAATTCTGCCTTATATTAAGACTCATGTTTATGAATTAATAAGCTAATTAGTTCATTTGGTCATGAAGCGTGTATGAGGCACTGTGCCAAGTATGACACAGATCAACTGGTCTAATCTTCACAACAACACCATGAGACTGTTCTATTATTTTCTCTACTCCTTACAGATAAAGACACTCTCAGAGAAAAATAAAAATATGCCTCAAATCACCACAGTTGGCAAATGGCAAAGCTGCAGAGTCAAACCAAGGTCTATCTTCAGAATCCACTGCAATTCAGTTTCAGTATAACTCTTCATTAAATTTGCATCTGGTGTTTTGGTAAGATTTTTGTCTCACATATATTTCTACATGAGTCATGCTACTTCATTAAACTGGGATATCCTTTCCTTAAAATATGATTAAAATGTTTTTTGTCTTAGAACACATATTATTTTCTATTCAGTTTATTGATATTCTAGAACAGTTCATGGTCTTTCTTAGATGTTTATATAGAACATTCTTCTGTAGCATCATTCATCAGAATATTTTTCAAAAATCAAGATTTCAGTTTTTGGTTGCTTGCATGTTATTTCTTAGACATTTATTAATAACTTGCATTTACTTAGGTAGAGATTAAAGTAATAAATAAAATAGTTTTTTTCTTTAACGAGGGCAGATTTTTACCTTATTAAAATACAGAAGTTTTTATCTAAAATGATGAGTTATTCTAGAGTTATATTGCTATTGGGAGCATCAATATAATATTGATTTTAGTCTGAATAAAAAGACCCAAATAGTATGTGATCATAGACTCTTGGCATTTGAGACTGGTGGCAATGAAGCCTTGAAATAGATCCAAAGTGTCATCTGTGTTTTTTGTTTTATAGGACTAAGATACGGACTTCCTTCAGATCAAGGTTGAAGCTTTAGAATTGGGTTAGAACTCAAGCATCCTTTTCTGTTTTATAGCATTACATTACTGTTCTGTTTCTACTTTTACTTTTTTTAGTGCATCAGGCAAAAGGAGAACATTTTTAATTATAACTTTTGTTCCATTCATGTAACACATAGGGATATGGGAGTTTTCTTATTTTTACTTTCTTCCCAGAATATGATCTTCAAAGAAGTACGTGATGCTTTACGTGGACCCTCCTAATCACTGAGAAGATGACTGTGACTGTTTTTGTTATATACACATCCCTATTAATGGTCCGAGGATGGGTAGAACTCTACACATTTTCTCCATAGGGAACAGGCTGAACAATTATGAGGCTTGATTAATACTATTGATGCTTTAACAGCCCATTTTATATCCTGAACACTGTTGGGAAATACATTCCCTTCTGTGAAGACTGTGGTTCTTATGATTCACTTAGCACAGATAGCAAAAAGCTTGAAAGATACCTTGTCTCACAAGAAGAAATGAGTGGTGTATAATGTCAGTTGCATATATTACTGAACTGTTACAGAGGAGAGGAAATTACCCAGTCAGAATATATATGTCTCTGTAGCCTTGTATCCGCATTCTAATAGCCACAGAGTTTATCTTAGTCTGAATGGAGCACTAAGTTATTAATTGTTTTAATGATTTCATTGATTTCTGTTAATCTAGGTAATGTGCCTTACTAAATTCGGTAGTTTATTTTGCTTTTCAATTAACCTTTTACTTTTGTTATATCATTTTTTATTAAAAACAAAGGTTTCACTGCATTTTAATGATATGCCTATCTTAGTGTACTATAAATTATATTTGGCTATCTGTACCGCAATTTTTCTGAATACTCCAGGGTAATGGCAAACCATAATGACTCAGTGTTTTATTACAGGTTCTCATTAATAAAAAACATTTAAAAATCATTTTAATAAATGCTGGCATCTTTTATGAGTAACCAAAATTATTTTCTAAAATTTTCTTTGTATTTTTGAAGAATACAAAGATGGAAGTAATATAATGTTTTAACTTAGATTTTCATTTCTCAAATTTATGAGTAATATTCTAACTTCAAGTTAAGTAGATAATATTTTAATTTTGTTTAATCAATAGGTACAAAGATATTTTGTAATCCCTCTGGAAATTTTAAAAAAGTGTTTGAAATAGCGTATTCCAAAAGAAAGGATTGGTGTGTGTTCCTTTACTGTGTTTATAAAATAGCTCACTGACTTATATTGATTATTTGATATTCTGATAAATCTGCCAAATTAAAGTTTTAATTTATTTTGGCAGATGTAAAGTTATCTGTGTCTTCACAAAAACATTAGTGAGATGGTCCTATATGACACTTAGTGAGTCCCTTACACTGCATTCCTGGGGAGACACATTCACACACTTTTGTACCAATTAAAAACTGTTAATGACAAAACATTGTAATTGATTAGTCTTTGTATGTTTACAGCTCACTTTAATTGCTGAAAAACACCATTTGTCAGTTTTATGTTCTATTGACAATGTTATTGATTTATCTGAATTTGGCTTTGTCTTGTCTCTCGTACATAAAACTCACATATGCAGTTCAAATGGGAAATGACTGTATTGATTTCCTTAACTTGAGCCCAAATGCTAAAGATTTTTGGATAAGCTTTCTCATTACTTAAGCCAAAATCAATAAGAAAGAGCATCTTTTAATGAAAGAGCAGTTTGAGCAACGTACTTCAGAAATAGGGTCCTGTTCATTCTTTGCTTTACAAATCGATCTCCTAGGTTCCTTAAGTGAGATCCAATTGGTTGACAGTGCGGTTTGTCTTTGTGTGTAAACTTGCAGCTTCAGGAAAAGAAGAGGAGCTACAGAGACAGTGGAAAGAAACTCTCTACCAGAGAAAGAAGATGGTTCACCAGCAGGTATAAAATCTGGTCTTGAAATATGACACAACTTACAAATATATCAAAGAATTCTTACCTCTTTTAATTTTATGCTTATATATTTTATGATTATACATTTAAAAAATATCTTTGCCAATTTTGTTTTTAAATATCTACATATACATACAATATGCATTTATATCATTTTTATTTTAATGTTTGTTTTTATTTCAGAAAACTGTTGCAAAATAATTTCACTGAGACATCAGTCATTTTTAAAATAACTTTTAGTTACGTGATTATCTTCATTATTTTTTACTGTTAAATTTTCCATTTTCTGCAGGAAGACAAGCACTGAACATGAGCTACAGAAATAAAGAAACAGCAGAATGAACTGAGCATATAAAGCAAGTTATATGGACGGGCCAAACGTCAGGTACTGTACTATGATATCATTAACTTCTGTGAACTACATAAATTAAGCTGATTATACCTTCACTTAATTAACTGAGAATGACCTATTGATGTATAGGCCAAGTTAGCTAGAGACCACTTGCTGCGCTGTACTTAATTTATTGGTTTTCAATTAGTTTGTCTTTTTCCTTGGATTGTTGAGAAAAAATGTCCACTTACATCTATGTCCTACAGAGTATTTTTGTATTGTTGTTCAGTTACATTTGTCCTATAGATTATTTTCATACACAGTGAGTATATTTAATTTTTTATCCCGAGTAGAGGTGTTGTTGTTGTTTTTTTTTATATTCTATCTGTTTTATATTCAGTTCAAGAGCTATCTTGCTTACGTTAAATTTTGGGAATTAATTTTTACCAAATTTACTATTAAACTTTTTTTTCTGTGTGTAGCAAATTTAATGAAGAGATCTCTTAGGTAAACATTTAGATTTTTGAAAATTTTCTCTAGAAATTTAACCTGAGAAATTATTTAAAACTATGGTATGAATGGTCACTCTCAATTTCTTGTGGTGAGTAAGACGAATGTATATGACAATACCTTCAGATAAAAATGTATCTTTCAAATTTTGACCTGTTATGTACTGTTTGTATGAGGGCTATTATACATCCGTTTGTTGCCCTCTGTTATGTAACTTTTATTATATAATCCACTAATCAAAAGATATTTGTTGGTTCAGATGTTCTCAGTATGTAAACATTAGAACATCTCACTAGTGGCTGGTTGTCTGATTTCAGGTTTTATACTTATTTTAATTATTTGTTATTAATATTTATTGTAATAGGGTAGTCAAAATATGAAAGTAAACCAATTATCTCTCCAAATTCTTGTCTTCATTTGAGAATTAAATTAATGGAACTTGGACTCAGGACTCTTTTGAGGTACTTGCCAACTCTTGTATATCAGTAGTATAAGTATCACTTGTCTTGGAAGCTAACAGAGATATTTCTGTGGATCGATGTAGGAAGGGATGGATTAAAAATTTAATTATTCCTATAAGACATACATGGGTAACATTAGAGTTGATAATCTATGTTAAAATTTTTTGTAGAATTTAATTAACACTGGAAGCACTTGTGGGTACATAGGATTTAACATTCTTGTTACTTGTGAATAACGTTCAAACCTCATACATATGGTAGCAATGTGTGAATCATAAATTTGAAATTCATACCCTGTGTATTTACCCTAGATTTGGAGAGTAATTTAATAGCCCTATTCAAAGAGGGATTGTTGTTTTCCACACTTTTTTATATATGCAATAATTCTCATTTGAGGCTTTGAATGGCTTACTTAAACTCTTAACCATATTTTCCTGAATTTTAGGAGAAAATTTTTTTGTTATTGAAGAATTTATAAATTAGAGGATCCACAAAGGACTTGGAGTCTCACTTGGAAATATCAAGTGACTCTTGCTCCTTGAAAACCTAATGTAGATTATGTAAGAAAGCAGGAGGAGATAAAACATATCTGGGGAAGACTATATCAGAAATTCCATTTAGTTTCATTAGGTATGAGATTTTTACTGGACATCAATGTGTGAGTGTGTATGTGTGTGACTGAAGCGTTCAGGGTCCAGCTCTAAACTGCAGATGCATAGCTCTATTCAAATTAAAAAGTTATCTGACCCAAATTTTCTCCTACTGATAAATGTATCATCCTCTCATGTAATATTCCATATTGAATCTGTGTGCTCAGTTTCAGTCTATTCACTAGATTATAAGATGCTTGAAGGTAAGATGTGTATTAGATTTATTTTTTTATATTTACAATATTCAAGTGCAGTCCTTAGAATGAAGTGTGAAATTAAAAAAAAAAAGGTTTGACAGATGAATGAATAACTTATGTGATATATTGTACTTTATGTTAAAGACATGGGCAGAGTAAAATATGTGTATATTCGGGAAGTTTGATGCTAAATATTATTTAATATTTAAATTTAATGATTACTTTTTATTTCCCAGTATTTTTTCTTATCTTTTAGGTACATTACTGAGTTAATCATTCTTTCTCATTCATTACAAATCATCATTGGTTCATAAAGACCTCTTATTAGTTTTATAATTTTTATTTAACTTTTTAATAAAATTTTTTTAAATTTCTGCAACAGTGTATGGGAATATGGCTTGGCAACAAAGGCTGTGGTATTTTGGCCTTTGACAGTCTTGTGGGTAAAAAGTAGTATTTGTTTTTGCTCATTATAGTTTTAATTTTCATTTCTATAATTTAACCATGATTGAACATCTTTTGAATTTTGTAATGACTATTTACTTTTTTTTTTTTTTTTCTGTGAACTACCTGTTCATAGCTGATCATTCCAATACTATGGTCATTTAATTTCTTGACTTTTTTTCCCTTCACTGGGGATGTCTTACACCCTAAATTTCCAATAACTGCAAAACTTTGCATAACCTCATATTTACTTACAACCTCTTATTCTTCCACTTTCTTCTGAGTTTTGAGCCCAGGATGATTTATTTTGTATATTTTCCTTGCTTGCAACTATTTGTATTAGTTCATGCTATTTAATGTAATAGAACATCTAATCTCATTGTGAACACATTTACTAAAGCTGCTGAATATTTATGCTTTTATTCCATCTTATATTACTGAAGTGGAATCATTTTCTGAAGGTTCTAAGGTTCTTGATATTTTTTCCTTACATTAAAGGTTTAATTTGACATGTCTCTGTGGGTTAGTTTCCCTTTACTATGAAGTATGGGCATCCTGCCACCAGGAACAACCAACCAGCTTAGCAAACAGAATAATTGGTACCATTCTTTTCGCAAACACAGAAGTAAGTTAAAACAGGATAGAGCTTTTATCATCAATTGATTCTTAGAAGTCCCTTCTTGATATTTCAGCCCCAAGGCTTATATCAAAGGTGTTTCCTTCAATGTGGAAACTTCAAGCTTCCAATTCACCAATCTTCAAACCCTGATCATCAAAGCAGACCTGCCCTGTGATCCACGGCTAAGCACTTGCTTTCTTGAAGTGATGCTTAGTGCTCTGATTCAACATCAAGATCTAAGGGGGCTGTATGAAAAGATAAATTAGGGAACCAGACGATTACACTCTTGGCCTCCACTGAGATCTTCCTGGGCAGGAGCTCTTGTCTCCAGTTCCTCTTTGACCTGTACCTGTTTCTGTATGGAGGCCACTGCTAGGACTCACCTGACTTCACTTGGCTCCTGAGAGATTGACTGCTTCACATGGTAGTTGTTGAGAGTTCACGTAAACCCAAGTGTTTATACAACTCTATATTATCTTCTCTTTAGGTGCCTTTTTATTTAATACCGGACCCCGTGGTTTTTTTTTTTTTTTTTTAGTATACTGATAATTAAACCTTAATTTCCTTATTTTAAAAAAAATCTGTGATAGTTTCTCATCTCAATCGATCAGGGTGATGATTTTGTGGTTTCTTGTTTTTTCTTTGAGAAGTAATGATTTTAAAATTATCGTCCTCATCACCACCATGATCATCATCCACATTATTATTCTAATTAAAATGTAAAGAAGAGGAAAACCAAAGGATGCACAATTTATTAACGTTGCCAGGTTATTATGTTTTCATCATTTCATTTAACTGCCCTCATGTGTTGCACTTGCTTGTTTACCACTGGGATGCAGAGGAGAAGCTCAGTGAGTCACTTCTTTGTTTTGTCTGACAAATTGTTTAAAACAGACACACAGTAATGCAAATTAGGTCTTTATTGCTTTAGATGTATTAATAGTAGGGGAGAAAACATTCATTTCTCAGACGCCTTTCCAGTTGATCTTCTTGTCATGTCAGCTATCCTGATAAATGTCTTAAATCCATTTATTTTTCTCCCACTACGTGGTTCAAGTCTTCAGCATCGGCCTCTCTTGCAGTTCAGCATTCTGTTTTTCTCTTTCAGCATTCTGTCTCACACTCTTCTAGTCACCCTGTGGTGCTGGACAGGCCTTAAAACACACACACATATGTACACACATAAATCTGATCATATCAGTCTTCCACTTAAAATTCATTTATATTTCCAGCTAACCATTGAATTACTTTTCAGACTGGGGCCACTAGGAATAGATAAGAAGCTAACTCAAGTTGTGCTTTGATCTTCTCATTCCCAATCAAATACATCAATTCCTCTTTGATTTAGTATTTTATTTATTAGGCCCAGCTAAAATTATAATGGAAGAAAAGTATTAGTCAACACTTGCTGTATTAATGCCACATAATGAGTGTCTTCAAATGTCAGTGTTTACGTCACAAATGTTTCCTTTTCTTTCTCCTTGGTATTTGGATTGGTGGAAGTGATTTCTTGCAGGTTCTTCTGGTTTCCTCTGCATATCCTTCTTTCTTTTGTGAATGGCTACTTGTGGCCTGCTTTCCACATGAAGCATGCAGAAGCTCGAGACAGGTCAAGCAATACAAGCACATGTCAAAGTCTGCTGAAATGACATTAGCCTATGATGTCACTGAGTAAAGAAGTATACTCAACCCATACTGAAATCATGGCAAGGGCAGGGAGGGCATGAAAAATTGTGAATAAATAATACAATCTACCACAAAAAACCTCTACTGTTCTAAACAGGAGTTTTCAAACAATTGATCCTCCAGGTAAGGTACAAGTCTTAAGAGAAGAAACAAAAGCCTGCATGATGTCTTGTTTACCTTTCAGTTTATTTTCGGCTACTCTCTGATCTATCTTAGTAGTGCTCACAGCAAATGAATTCTAACACTTAATATGCAGGCACCTTTCCTCTGTATTGAATGCCCCATGTCTTCTGCCTGGCAAACTGGTTCTTATCCCTGATGTCCTAGCTTATTGTTAATTCTTGCTATCCCCAAATAAAGCATTTTTTCTGCCTAAAATTAAAACCAGATTCTGACAGCAAGTGACTTTGTACCAGCATAGAGATGTTTTGTTCATACAGGTAAAGACAAATCATATTTCTGCAAAAGTTTGTAAAGAAATTCTGAGGAGACTCGCTGTGTTCATTGTGGTTCGAGAATGCTAATTAGTTAAGTGGGATTTACTTTTCCCAGCTTTTAGGATATAGTATTTCCTGGATGAGGCACATCATGAGAGAGAGTGGTGTAGATGAGAGTGACATAGACTTTACAGTTAACAACCACAGTTTATATAAAACAGACAATAAGTGTCATTCAGCAATGTTTTCATATTACTTTCTCATTAAGGAATAATGCAAAGACTCTAACCTTCTGTGGCTTGATTTCCTCTTCTAAACCTCTGTTGTGTGTCCTGTACTGTTCTTGAATTGTACTTGCTACATTAGAATGTTGTTTTTTGTATCAGAAATCTTATAATTCACTTTGTACTCATACTTCAGAAATCAGATTTTGGGTAGCAGATTTAATCATTTGTACAGCTAAGGAGGACTTACTTTACCCCAGTTATCTCAGCAAAATACTGTAGTTAAAGAGAAAACCACATGCCCCAAATGGTGTCACTTGTCGTCAGGCCCATGATACCAAATCTAGATTTAATGCCCGACCTATTGCTATTTGAATATCTCTAAGAAAGAGAATCTCAATCTACCAGTCTGGAATTTTCTGCTCAACACCAAGAGGTATTGTCACCTGGGTCCTTTCCATTACCCATAGAAAAAAAGAGGTAATCTGCATGATAGGAACCCAAGATATTCCCTTTCCCCCAAAAGAAGGTGTCTTGGTCAAAAATAATCATTTTTTCCATTTGATAATAACTCCCTTCTCCCACTTTTCTTCCTATAAAAACCCTTCATTTTGTACAACTCCTCTGAATGCCCTTCTAGTTGTTGAATTTGGACTGGTACCTGATTCATGAATTATTTAGTAAACCAAGTAGGCATTCAACTTTATTCAGTTGACTTTTGATTTTTAACACTGAATTTTCTACTTACAATATTATATCCCTTGGGATTATTTTCTTTGATAATACAAGTCTACTCCCTAGACAGTGAGTGCACTCTGTTCCACTCCTTTGCATTGTATGCATGCAACCAGGAAAGGGGAGTTTTGTTTTACTGTCCTCGGGAAAAGTAGTAATTTGGGATTAGAGCTGAATATGGTTCTGCTCAGAATTGAAATGTTGATGCTACAATGTTACTTAAGGAAACATTGTCTTGGCAGTTCATGCTTTTCCCTTTACCCTTTTGATAGTCATTGTCATGTCAGTTACATATACATTATATATCCATAGATAGAAAGCTCAGTCTGTGTTTTGGGGACTTCTCATGGTAGATGGCAGAACAGCAAGAGTAGAGGTGTCCTGGAGATGGTTCCCACTGCGTCAGGACACCAGCTTGTTCATTTCTCCCCAATTCCTTGTTCAGTGATGATATCTTGAAATCAATCATCATAGGAGTATTAACAACAGGGAAATTGGCCAGAATTGCTTTTCCAGAGAACTGGTTTATTAGTATACCAGAGCCAAGATATACATATTTAAAATTTTTTATTACCTTTCTATGATTGTCAAATTTGTAAGTTTTATGCAAATTTTATTTAATCTATTTCCTAATTGTCCTTCAAACGTTCGAGGCCAAGCAGGTTCACACAGGATTCAGGCAGATGGAAAAATATGTGTGGAGCCGTCAGAATGTCTGACACGCCTTTTTTTGGGCCTGGGACGATCCACACGTGCCACAAGCTGCAAGTTGCATGGCAGGAAGTCCCAGCTCCCTTATATACTAAGTGCACACAAAGCCAGCAAGGTACTGATACTAACCTTCTAGTTATTTAACAGAGCTTCATTCTACACATGCGGGCCCCTACTCAATATTATATGAACACTGCTATATTATGTTTGCCCAGAAACCCGGGTAAGGGAGTCTGACTAACTCCATTGTCCCTACATTGTTTTATACTTTATTTTCACAAATTCCATTTTTTTCTACTTAAGATCACCTTATTTCTCAGTATTGTTTTTTTTCTTTCTGTTAATTCCCAGACTTTCCCCCCACCCCCAGAGTTCTGGTCATGTATTTATAAAATAATCTGATATAATGTTAAATATTTCAAAATTAAAATTAGTTCCTTGCTTATTATTTTAAATATTATGTTTAAATGTTAAGTATAAACATTCAATAAGCATTTAATTCCAAATATTAATTTGTAAGGAATTTTAAATACATCAGAACAATTCTCCAATTTATATACAAGGCTAGACACTGGCTAGTTTGAAGATATGCTCTCTCTTTAAGCATAGTCTAAGTCTAAAAAATAAAAAGTAGGTAAACTATTTTTCTATTTGTAACTATTGAAATATATTATTCCCAGAAATATTAAATACCAAGATTAAATAAATAATATAGAACAGTGGGCCCACAGCTATAGTTAAAACAAACAAACAAAAAATCAAGACTGTAAAACTGTATAATTTTGAAGGTTTTCTTGCAGCTGTGGTGCTGTGTCCCAAACCTGTAACCTGGGCCAGGGGCTTTAAAGTATTCATCGTGGTGCCCAGCAGAATATTTAGTGGTTCAAGTTCTTATCAATAATTAAAATTATGAATCAATATTGTTGCCAGAGCATCTCAGTTTCCAGAAACCAGTGGCAAAGCTTCATCCTTTTTCATTTTTTAAGGATGTTCCGTACAGTTTTCCACAGGGGCTGCACCACTTGGCGTTCTCACCAACAGTGAACTAGGGCTCTCTTTTCTCCACATCCTTGCTAACACTTGTTGTTTGTTGATTTATTAATGATGGCCATTCTGACAAGTGTGAGGTGATACCTCATTGTGATTTTAATTTGCATTTCTCTGATGGCTAGTGAACTTGAACATCTTTTCATATGTCTATGGGCCCTCTGTATATCCTCCTAGGAGAAGTGTCTAGTCAGGTCCTTTGCCCATTTTTTAATTGGGCTGTTTGTCTTTCTGGTGTTGAGTTACGAGGTCTTCATATATTTTGGTGATTGTAGCAATGTCTCTTGTTCATTTAAATGTCCAATCTAGTTTTCCAACTTTCCCCTTGAAATAGTGAAGCCTTCACTGTTGTCACCTTGAT
Organism: Mormoops blainvillei; assembly: GCA_004026545.1. Classification (NCBI taxonomy): domain Eukaryota; kingdom Metazoa; phylum Chordata; class Mammalia; order Chiroptera; family Mormoopidae; genus Mormoops; species Mormoops blainvillei. Next base: position 163,119 of record PVJD01000163.1, on the reverse strand, counting down.
TTTCTGGCGCAGAAACTTGGGAGAGGGGGGCTAGCAGAGACTCCTGATGCTGGTAAAGGCAGAAGGACCATTCACTACCCAAAGCTGAGGTATGCTGTGTGGTTCTGTTCATGCTGCCAGAGTAACATCAAATGTTCAGAGCCTGGACATGCATTGTGAAATGGCTTCATGGAGAGCTGGACACATGGGCTGAAGATATTTAACTGTCCTGTTGCATCCTACTTCCATGCTGATGGCCTCCAAATTAATGTCATGCTAAATAAACATATTAGAAATGTTGCTAAAAATATCTTTATCCTGTTTTATATACTAACTCTAAAGTAAACAAAATTATCTTTATTCATTCAAAATGAGAATGTGACATTAGAAATAATTACATTAGAAATGTGTTTTATACTGTTTCCTGTGTGAGGACTTTGCATGGGTGCATTTCAACTTCATAGTTTTATCCCTTAGGTTTTCCATTGATAATCATTCTCATCTCTTAACACCTGGGGTAATTATTTTAACTTCCACACTGTTAATTTTTTCTTTATTTACTTGCCCTAGATTGTAAAGCTCTTAAGAACAATAATTTTTTTTATTGTGCCTAGAATTCAAAATCTGTAATACTAATTGTCATATTCTAAGTAGATTTAAAACAAGCATTTATTATTGAAGTGGGAGCTATTGATTAAGTTGTGAAGGAATAGTCACATTTAGTTTTCATAGATTTATTGTGTCTGATGAGACTCCACGTTTGTGCTCATGCTTTCCCTTACACAGCATACTCAAATATACAAGCCCTTGTATTTCTTGTTCATGTCGTGTGTGGTTTTCAGAATTTTGAAATTCTCAGTGAATGACATTATATAAATTATAATTGATTTACTTAAAATGAACAATGATATATTGGAAAATTTATAACATGTAGTAAAATTTAATAGGAAAATAGATTCTATTTATTATCAAGTTTTTGTTTCATTTGCAGAAATCTTTGTTTTTAAAAATCTTTTATTTAGTTATTATTAAGTAAGTAGGTTATCCCATTATATTTAAGGGATTTAACCTTTTCAAATGTTTTATGTCTCAACCCAGTAATTTAGGAAAAGCTTAAATTTTAACTCAGTAAGCATATTATACAAAAGGCAATGACGTAAATCAGTAACAATTTAAGAAATAAAGATTAGTATTGTCTCCATGATGATCAAATAAATGGAAACCTTTTATGTCAATGACACAGTTGTATTTTTGAATGGGCTAATCTCTAATTACTTTGTTTGTCTCTTGCTTTTACAATTATTCCTGCAACAAGTACAGTGGCAAGCTAATTTTCTATGCCTATTTACATAATTGCCAAATCATAATTTCCTTTATCTTACATCAATTTACAACTAAAAGCTCAGAATGTTTCTGTACAATTATTATTTTTTTACATTAAGTTTCTAAAGAATAATTGAAAGGATTGAGGATTTCAGGCCTTATCTTCATAAATATTAACCTAGAATAGAATTAACAGGTATCTTCTCATAATATGACTTTAGAATAAAGAGGGAAGTAATTTGAATAGTTAGTATAAAGAGGAAAATTTATTTTAGGAACTCATAATGGTACATTTAAACTAGATATTGGAATATAAATAAAATTAGAGAATATGCATATTAAATTAAAGTAGATAATTTTATTTATTTATTTTTTTACTTAAAATACTTTGCAATTATAATAAAAGAAGAATTAAAACTTCAAAACACTCATTGCAATTTTGACCAAATGCTGGTATATTAAACTCACTATATCTTTATATATATCCACTTCGGACACATAGTTAGGCACCACGTTTATTCATACAACCCTCCTTTTTCTTTCACTTTAGACCTGGCTTTCAAAAGTCACTTAATTTTAGCTGTGATTCAGTCCTCTCATCAGTAGATGTACAGGGTTGGATTAAATGGCATGGAAAGCATTTTAGTTCCATAATCCAAGATGAGGAATACTCGAAGAGTAGCTACAAGGTGCCAAGGTCCATCTTGGGAGATATAAATTAAGGGACACGGACCTGTAAAAAGCCAAAGTCAAGTTCAAATACTAGATTAGAATGTTTGCTGTATGAATTTAAACTGTGCAGGTTGTGGATATATGGTGAAATCTGTGTCACACTGAAGAAAGGAGAAACCTGCGATCCAGTCCCAATCTTGCATCTAGCCAGCTGTGTCCTGAACTGCTCAGGCCCCTTCTCTCATCAGTGAAATGAGAAAACATGAGCAGCATGATTTGGAAGCTTCATACACCTTTGTTTTCCTATGAGAGCAAACCTAAGCAGTAATCTATTGCATTGGGCGGGACAAGTCTAGGGAACAGGTGAGCAATTTGTGATATTAACCAATGGTAGCAAACTGATGGGAAGTCTAAATATTTGTTAGTCTGTTTCCCTGGGTTTAGATACACATTTACTTAAATACCTTATTGAATTGAAAACTTGAGACCCAACGGATGTGGCTCAGTTGGTTGAGTGTTATTCTGAAAATCAAAAGGTCATGGGTTCTATTCCCAGTCAGGGCACATGCCTGGGTTGTGTGTTGGTTCCCTAGCCAGGGTTCATGCAAGAAGCAACCAATCGATGTTTCTCTCTCACCTTGATATTTCTCTCTTTCTTCCTCCCTTCTCCTCTCTCTAGAATAAATAAAAGGAAAGAAATTTAAATCTAAAACTTGCCCTTCCCTTCACAAAATGTCACCACAGCCACCTATCTAAATTACCTTCATGCTAGCTCTACCCTGACTTCCACGGGTCATGACCTCCGCCCTTTTTTGTTAGTGGTATTCCTGTTATGCTCTATTTCCATTTATGTCTGTAACATTTTAAAAATAACTCAGACAAGCTGTTAGATCTCTTCCAAAAAGCTGTTTTGTAAGGCAACTCTAAATTTCAGCAAATGGAAATATCCTATATGGTGAAAGACAAAGTGCTTGATGACCAAATATCTAATTGCGTATCATTTTCTAAAATCTGTAGAATATTTCCTGCTTATTCAAGGAGTATTTTTTATTGTTAAACAAAACAAAACAAAGGCAAAGATGAGATGTTAAATATATTTTAAATTTTTATATTTATTGACCTCACATTTAGATTAAAGGGTGAGTAACATTACCAATCCTTAAATCAAAATATTTTAGTTATTAGTTCTAAATTATGTTTGCTATTAATATAAATCAGTCATATACTCAAATACAATTCTTTTTTTTAACTTTATTTTTATTGTTGACACTATTACAGATGGCCCCATTTTCCCCACCTTTGCCCACCTCCATCCATGTAGCAGCCCCTTCCTTCTGGCCATAACCACTGTTGTCTGTGTCTATGGGCTATGCATATATGTTCTTCAGCTAATTTCTTCACCTTCTTTCATCCAACCCCCCAACACCCTCCCCTCTGTCTGCTGTCAGTATATTCCATATATCCATGCAGCTGTTTCTCAGTTCATTTTGTTCATTAGAATCCACATATAAGTGAGATTATACAGTATTTGTCTTTCTCTGACTAACTTATTTCACTTAGCATAATGCTTTCCAGGTCCATCCATGTAGTATTCTGTTGTACAAATGTACCACATCTTTTTAATCCATTCATCTGCTGATGGGCACTTGGGTTGTTTCCAGATCTTGGATATTGTAAATAACACTGCAGTGAACACAGGGGTGCATATATCTTTTCAAATTAGTTTTTTGGGTTTATTTGGATATATACCCAGAAGTGGGATTTCTGTGTCATTAAGGAAGTTGTATTTTTAGTTTTTTAAGAAAACTCCATACTGTTCTCCACAGTGGCTATACCAGTTTGCATTCCCACCAACAGTGCATGAGGTGTAATTCTTATAACACAGTGTTAAAAATTAAAACCATATGAGAAAGTAATAGAATTTAAAGTTGTCAGTTTGACCCTGATTGGTGTGGTTCAGTTGGTTGAGTGTTGTTCTAAAAACCAAAGTTCGCAGGTTTGATTCCCGATCGAGGCACATGCCTGGCTTGCTGGTTTGAGACCAAATTGGGACACGTGTGAGAGACAACCAATCAATATTTCTCTCTCAGATTGATGTTTCTCTGCCTCTCTTTCTCCTGCCCTTCCCCTCTCTCTAAAAATAAAGAAATAAAATATTTTAAAAAATGATTTAAAGTTTTCAGTTTAGATAATAATTAGATTAGTCATTCACTTTCAAATTACAAAGCATTTAGGTATGCTATTGAATTATTGGTCTAAAGTATTAATGATTCTTATCAATATGTTAAAATGACATAATGAAATTAGCAACATATCCTAAATTAAAGATAAGCTATAATGAAATAAATTGCTAACAACTATCTCCCAGTTGCACAAGTATGTGAACAATTATGTTCAGAAATGTTCATTACAGTGACTTTTAAAAATGACAAAACTTGTAACAAAATATATCCCAAAATAAAGTGCTATTTGGAAAAATGTATTATGCATTTATGTAATAGCCATGTATAGCCATTTAAAATGAGGTGAACCTGTAAATTTTGATGTGGGAGGATGCCCTAAAATGTATAGCTGGTAATAAAATTAAAATTAGTTATAGAATAATAATAATAAAAATAATTGTAATAAGTAATAATAATATAAATACAAAGCGCTTACTAAGTGCTTACTATAACTCAAGCACTATTTCTGTGGTTTTATAGACATTACCTAATTTAATCTTTATGACTTTGTTAATCAGATACTATTATTATCCTCTTTGTACAAAGGAGGAAACGGAAACTCCAAGAAATAAAAAAAGTTATATCATATGCCCAAGGGCACACAGAGTATATGGTAGAGTCATTATTTGTATAACTCACCTATCTATCTATTCAACTATCTATCATCTATATTAATTAGCAGTATATTATTTAAGTATGTCATGAATCAAGTATGGAGCAAATATTTGAATACTCTTCAGGGTAAGTAGCAAATCTATCTATCATCTATCTATCTATGTATTTATCTATGTATCTACCTATCATCTATCATCTATCATCTCAGTTAGGCTCAATAGTTTACAGATTATCTCCCTATTAAAAAACTTACATTAAATTGTCCTGGCCAAGGTAAATGGATTGGCAAGACTTTGACCTCTGGAAGAAAATGGAGTCCTTGTTTATATTTTAACTGAGTGAGACTGCTAAATATTTCAGAGAAAATACTTCAGTCTCCAGATTGAGACTAATGACTACTCTTCGTATCTTAGTTAAACTGTATTTCATTTTCTGTAACCTTATGGATCTTAGTTTTATTAATAGTCATAGTGCTATTTTAAAAAATAAGTTAGAAAGCACATGCACAGTAGAAGCCAAAATGGTGACCATAAAAAAGAGAAGACAAACCTGAGAAAAGCCAGAAAAGAGCCTGAAAGCAAGCCTGCTCTCTCTCAAGCCCAAGGAAATATAAGGAAACTTAACAAAGGCCCCAGTTTCTTTAGCAGCTGCATGCAGAGCCCACAGAGGCCCAGGCACCATGGAACCTTGGTGGTAGATGTGCATATAGGGAATGAGGCACACAAAAATTAAGTTACCTGCCCAGGGTCAGCCTTTGGTACCTGGCTAATGCAGCTCTAGGCCCTGTTGGCCTTCTTGGGCCTAGTGGGCCCAAATGCAGGCCTGTGGCCCCAGAAGCTGGATTTATGCAGTGAGATGGATCTGAACTATCTGATCATGTAGGAGGTGTTGGGCATGGTTTGTCTGGGGGTAGACCGACAATGTCAACCAGCTTCTGTTGCTGGACCCACCTGGAAAGTGTCTTGTTGAGTGTGGCATCTTTTGCAAGGGTACTCTAATAAATCTTTCCACTATCACTCAAAAAAAAAGTTAGAAATCAACTTCAGTACATTAGCTTATAATGCAATATTTTGCCTTTTATTAAATCTTACTTATCAAATATATTAGTATGAAAATGAAAGTAAAAAAGCACATGGAAAAAGAATCATTATAAAAAAAGAAATTATTTTTTTATGAAGAAAGGGTAACACAATTTTTAGTAATGATATAAAGTAATTGCAAGTAATCAGAGAATTTTTTCCCATTGCAAACAAATATTTTAATTACCAGCTAGTAAACAGAAATTTTCATTGAAACAGATCTTAACACAAAAATTATGAAAATAATTGTATCTGACAAATGTGAGTTGAAAGTTTTCAGACCCATTCATATTATAATAGTTTTTTAAAAATTAGGGTTTTAATCTCCCAGATGTGAGATGAGGGAATAACAAATGTTTTTTGCATGTTCCACCTAGGAAATCAAGGCTTGGAGCAGTTCGAAGGTTTTCTCAAGGTCACAGTTTGATCTAAGAGGCAGGACATCTAAGTACCTAGTGGTATTTTTTTTTTAAGCATGCTTCACTGCTGTTCCAAGAAAAGTAAGATGCAGAAAAATTGTACCAAAGAGAGTATTGTCAAATTTAGCAAAAAGCTAATTAAGGTGTAAATATTCTTACTGTAAGATTTGATAAAAATTTGTTTTCAGCATCAAGTTACAAGTAATTTCATTGCTATCTAATGGCTTTTTTTGTGTGTGTTATACTGACTGCTATTTTCTTGCTCTTTGCATTCTTTGTCATTTTTAATATCTTTAGCGATTTTGAAATATTTGGTGCTGGATCATTCTGCTGCAAATATGACCTGTCATTCCAACAAATGGACTGATTGAATCTGTCACACTGGTGGGATTTATAGTAAGTCACCACAGCACAAGTAAAACCATTAGAAATTGCATTGGTTCAAAAGACTGAATATAAGAACCCCCCTGATTCCATCAGCAAATGGCTTATACTTTCTTTCTAAATGATCATGGGGAATCTTAAAATTATATCAGTTTTAATGTGCATGTGTCGCTGTGTTGATTTCTATTGAAGATCTGTAACATGGCTTTTGCCTCTAAAATTTCTGTATTGAAGTAACTTATGGAAAACATTACCAAGATATTATATTGCACATTCTTTTGTTTTGAAAACCATGGATATATCTGACATATTTCTTTTCAATTTTAATTATGATTTATGTACATATACATACATTAATGTGAATAAAATCCTTATTATTTACATATTAGAATTATTTTAATCATTTACTTCATTTCCTTTAGCTTTTAAACTGTTCCACAATTGAAATGAAAGAAATATCAAGTTATTAATATTAAATTTTATTAATTTTTCAGATATTGATAATTTGGAAAATAGTTCAGTGACTACTGTTGTCCTTATTCTTACAATACTTGTTTTTCTAAATAAAATACTTAAATCGTTTTCATCTCTAAAGTAAAAAAAAATACAAGTTTAAACTTTTCATTCTTAAAGTATAAACAATTTTTTGTCAAATATGAAATATTTTATCATTTGATACAGATAAAATGTTTGGTTTTATGTTGTCTCCACTTAATCGTATGTATTTTTTAAGGTTTTTAAAAATATTTAATCTAGTTATATTTCACAGCTCAGTTTAATTTGTTAACCTGGTAGTTCAACTGGGTAATATCTTTATCTGAATACTAACACTATCATAAAAAAAAACATTTTAATAGTCTTGTAAAACAGAGCACATAAAACAAAAACATTTATTTTACTTGAAGACATGTGCTAATTTTTTATTGAGAAATGCATTAAACATTGATACATCCAACCTCTGATTGAACTTTCATTCTTGTCACATGTAGGGGCTGTTGAAGATTTATTGCACAATATAAAATTAGGCATCTACAGTAAACTTGATTGTAAATGACCTTTGTAGACAGGGGACTGCCACAGATAATAGTTGCACAATAGAAAGGGGTTTGAAAAACATATTTAAAGACATTCAAAGAAGAGTAATGAAAACTGAAAAGCATAAAAAGAAAAAAATTTCTACGATGAAATTGATACACAAAAAATGTACTTTCTGAAATGAAGAGATGTTTTACCATCTCTAATTCATTTGTTACACAACAATCCATACTAAAGAACAGGTGTTTAACTCCAAACATATAAATATTCCTATTTAGTCATAAACATGCCTTCTTATGACATATAAATAAAATGTTTTTCCTTAAAAAGGTGCAAATTAATATAGTAAAAAGACTCATAAAAGGATGAATATCATGTGTCAAAAACAGGGTACCCTATGCTATGACAGGATTTCATTGTGAATTGAATTCAGTGCATGCTTCATCCTGTTATCAGTTCTTTTTCCCTCTTGTTTACTCTCCTTTCTCCTCCTCCTGCCCATCACTTTCTCCCTCTCTTTCTCTCTCTCTCTCTCTCTCTCAACCCCTTTTTCTCCTTGTCCATCAGGATCAGACTTATTTTAGGGAGAATTATAATTATAATCAGTGCAGCTCAAATTTACTGGAATGATGTCTTAATGAATCTTTTATAGGAATTCTAGAAATTGCAAAAATATCTTGAAGATTTGACATTGCTTGTTCAAAGACTTTAATTTTAAATAGGTATATCAGGCTTATAATAAGCAATACAAAATAATTTCAAGGTAATGGTATTTTTTTCCTATGACATCCATTAATTTTTGAAATGAAAAATTAAAGCCCATTACTATCACAAAACAATGCTAGTAATGAGTTTGCCTAGAAAAGAAATCAATTTTTCTTAGAATGGTAGGATGACATTTATATTTATAAACTATATTTTCTACAAAGAAAAATGGAAAGCTTGCACTAGGAGTTTTTACTAAAATTTCTGAACTACTATTTTCTCAATATTTATGTAATTTCAGATCATCTTATGAATCTGCGTTTTATTTTCTATGTAAGGAGATAGATACTCAAAGAGTATATTAAAACTTCTTGATCTTGGTGTATGATCTTTTTAATGTATTGCTGGATGTGGTTAGCCAATATTTTATTGGGGATTTTGGTGTCTATGTTCATCAGCAATATTGGCATATAGTTTTCTTTTTTTGTTGTGTCTTCATCTGGTTTTGGAATTAGGATGATGCTGGCCTCATAAAAAGAGTTTGGGAGTCTTCCCTCTCCTTGGATTTTCTGGAATAGTCTGAGAAGGACAAGGGTTAGCTCTTCCTTAAATGTTTTATAAAATTCTCCTGTGAAACAGTCTGGTACAGGGCTTTTTGTGTGCCTGGATTATTGATTACTGCTTTAATTTCACCAGCTCTTATTGATCTGTTCAGGTTTTCTGCTTCTTCTTGATTCAGTGTTGGAAGATTATATTTTTCTAGAAATTTGTCCATTTCACCCAGGTTTTCAAATTTCTTGGCAGGTAGTTGTTCATAGTAATTTCTTACAATTCTTTCTATTTCTGTGGCATCAGTTGTAATCTCTTCTCTTTCACTTCTGATTTTATTTGTTTGGTCCTCTCTCTTTTTCTTGATGAGTCTGCTTAATGACTTGTCAATTTTGTTTATCTTTTCAAAGAACCAGCTCCTGGATTGATCAATCCTTTGAATTGTTCTTTTAGTCTCTATGTCATTTAATTCTGCCCTGAGCTTGGTTATTTCCTTCCTTCTAATTGCTCTGGGCTTTGTTTGTTGTTGTTCCTCCAGTTCTTGTAGATGTAGGGTTAGGTTGTTTATTTGAAATGTTTGTATCTTTTTCAGGTAGGCCTGTATTGCTATGAACTTCCCTCTCAGGACTGTCTTCGCTGTGTCCCGTAGGTTTTGAACTGTTGAGGGTTAATTTTCATTTGTTATCAGAAACTTTTTGATTACTTTCTTCATGTCATGATTAACCCATTCATTGTTTAATAACATGCTATTCAATCTCCATTTATTTGAATGTTCTTGAGTTTTTTTTCCTTGAGATTACTTTCTAGTTTCAGGCCCTTCTGGTCCAAGTAGCTATACCAATACTTGATATAATTTCAATTTTCTTGAATTTATTGAGGCTTATTTTCTGATACATCCCAGGGATTCAAGGATGGTACAGTATTCATAAATCAATAAACATAATACATCACATAAACAAAAGGAAAGACAACAAATTACATGATCATATCAATAGATGGGATAAAAAGCATTTGATAAAGTACAACACCCATTTGTGATAAAAACACTGAGGAAAGTGGGAGTACAGGGAACATACTCAAAATAATAAAGGCCATATACAAGAAACCTACAGCCAACATCATGCTCAATAGGCAAAAACTAAAAGCTTTCCCACTAAGATCAGTAACAAGACAAGGATGTCTGCTTTTACCCCTTCTATTCAAAATAGTGTTGGAAGTCCTAGCCACAGAGATCAAAAAAAAGAAACAAAAGACACCCAAATCAAAAAGGAAGAAGTAAAGTTGTCACTGTTTGCAGATAACATTATAGTGTATGTAGAAAACCATATAAACTCCACCAAAAAAATACTTGACCTAATAAGTGAACTTGGCAAAACAGTGGGATACAAAGTCAACATCCAGAAATGGAAGGCATTTTTGTACACCAACAACAAAATATAAGAATTAGAAATCAGGAAAAAGTCCCATTTGCTACAACAACAAGAAAAATAAAATGCCTAGGGATAAATCTAACCAAGGAGGTAAAAGAGCCATACTAAGAAAATTACACAGCGCAGAAGAAAGAAATTAAGGGAGGTACAAATAAATGGAAGCATATATTGTGTTAATGGATTGGAAGGATTGACATCATCAAAATCCCTATACAATGCAAAGCAATTATATACTCAATGGAATCCCTATTAAAATACCAATGACATGTTTTACAGATGTAGAACAAACATCACAATAATTTATATGGAACCATAAATGACTTTGAATAGCCTCAGCAAATTTGAGAAAAAATAAAGTAGGATGGATCACAATACCTGATATCAAACTATATTACAAGACCACAGTAATCAAAACAACCTGGTACTGGTGTGAGGACAGACACATAGGTCAATGGAACAGAACAGAGAGCCCAGAAATAAATCCATGTCTCTATGGTCAATTAATATTTGACAAAGCGGGGCAGGAGCTTCAAATGGAGTAAAAATAGCCTCTTCGACAAATGGCATTAGGAGATCTGGACAGCTATGTGCAAAGAAAAAAAAAAAGAAACTTGACCTCCAACTTACATCATACATGAAAATAAACTCAAGGTGGATAAAAGATTTAAATATAAGTAGTGACACCATAAATATCCTAGAGGAGAACATAGGCAGGAAAATCTCAGATATTCCACACATCAGTATTTTCACTGATATGTTTCCTATAGCAAGGGACATAAAGGAAAGAATATACAAATAGGACTTAGTCAAATTAAAAAACTTCTGCATGGCTAAAGAAAACATCAGCAAAATGAAAAGGGAATCAACTGTATGGGAAAATATATCTACCAGTGATACCCTGGACAAGGGTTTGATCTCCAAAATATATAAAGAACTCACATGACTCCATTCCAGGAAGATAAACAAGTCAATTAAAAAATGGAAGCTTCCAGCCATGATGGAGACATAGTTAGATACACTTTGTCTCCTCACACCACCAAAAGAAGGACAATAGATTTAAAAACAAAAAATAACCAGAACTGCCAGAAAATTGAACTATATGGAAGTCTGACAACCAAGGAGTTAAAGAAGAAACATTTACCCAGACTGGTAGCAGGGGAGGAGATGGGTAGCCAGGACAGAGAGGACACACCCCTCTTACCTGTCCTGTGGCTGGTGGAGAGGGGCAGACAAGGCATCAGCTGGCAGAATAGGAGATCCCACATTTGGCTGAGGATAAACCAGAAGGAACAACTGGGGAGTGAGGGAGACCATGTAACCCAGAGTTCCATTGCAGGAAAAGAAAGCCTCAAAAGCCCTACCAGTAAAAACTTTTGGGCTTTGCGGTGGCAGGAGAAACTGCCAGTTTCATAGGAGAGTTTGTTGGAGAGACCCACAGGGTCCTAGAATGTACACAAACCCAGCCACCCAGGAATCAGCACCAGAAAGACCCATTTTGCTTGTGGGTAGCAGGGGAAGTGACTGAGAGCCCACCAAGAGCCAAGCAATCGGCATTGTTCCTTCTCAGAACCCTCCTGGACATACAGTGCCACAAGGCAGTGATGTGGGTTGCCCCACCCTGGTGAATACATAAGGTTCTGCCCCTCACAACATAATAAACATGCTGAGACAAGAAAAATGTGACCTGAATGAAAGAACAGATCAAAGCTCCAAAAACAGAACCAAGCAATGAGGAGACAACCAACCTAACAGATACAGAGTTCAAAACACTGGTAATCAGGATGCTCACAGAAATGGTTGACTATGGTTGCAAAATGGAGGAAAAAGTGAAGGCTATGAAAAGTGAAATAAAATAAAGTATACAGGGAACCAACAGTGAAGGGAAGGAAACTGGGACTCAAACTAATGATTTGGAGCAGAAAGAAGAAATAAACATTCGACTGGAATAGAATGAAGAAACAAGATTTAAAAAAAAAAATGAGGGCAGACTGAGGAACCTCTGGGACAACTTTAAATGCTCAACATCCAAAGCATAGGGATGACGGAAAGAAAAAGAAGAAGACAAGACATCGAAAACTTATTTGAAAAAATAATGAATAACTTCCCCAATCTGGTAAAGGAAATAGACTTCCAGGAAGTCCAGGAAGCTCAGATAGTCCCAGAGAAGTTGTACCCAAGGAAGCACACACCAAGGCACATCATCATAACATTACCCAAGATTAAAGATAAGGAGAGAATCTTAAAAGCAGCAAGAGGAAAGGAGGGAGTTACCTACAAAGGAGTTCCCATAAGACTCTTAGCTGATTTCTCCAAAAACACCTTACAGGCAAGAAGGGGCTGGAAAGAAGTGTTTGAAGTCATGAAAGGCAAGGGCCTACATCCAAGATTACTCTATCCAACAAAAGTATCATTTAGAATGGAAGGGCAGGTGAAGTGCTTCCCAGATAAAGTGAACTTAAATGAGTTCATCATCACCAAACCCTTATTACATGAAATGTTAATTGGCCTTATCTAAGAAAAAGATCAAAACTATGAACAGTAAAATGACAATAAATTCACAACTATCAACAACTGAACTTAAAAAAATAAAAACAAAAACAAATTAAGCAAACAACTATCACAGGAACAGAATCACAGAAATGGAGACTACATGGAGGGCTATCAGCAGGGAGAGAGAGGGTGGAGAATGGGGAAAAGGTACAGGAATAAGAAGCATAATTGGTAGGTACAAAATAGACAGGGGGAGGTTAAGAATAGTCTAGAAAATGAAGAAGCCAAAGAGCTTACATGTATGACCCATGGACATACTAAGGGGTGTAAGGTGGCAGGGAGGGTTGCAGAGTAGAGGGGAATAAAAGGAAGAAAAAATGGGACATCTATAAAACATAATCAATAAAATATATTTAAAAAATAAAAAAAGGAAAAAAATTGGTCCAAGGACCTGAACAGACACTTCTCCAAGGAGGACAGACACAGGGTCCAGAGGCACATGAAAGGATTCTCAGCATCACTAGCCACCAGAGAGATGCAAATTAAAACCATAATTAGATGCTGCTTCACACCCGTCAAAATGGACATCACAACCAAATCAACAAACAACAAGTGCTGGTAAGACTGTAGAGAAAAGGAAACTCTAGTACACTATTGGTGGGAATGCAGATGGGTGCAGTCACTGTAGAAAACAGTATGGAATTTCCTCAAAAAACTAAAAATGGAACTGCCTTTGATCCAGCAATTCCATTGCTGGGAATATACCTTAAGAATCCTGAAACACCAGTACAAAAGAACCAATGCACCCCAGTGTTCATAGCAGCACATTTTACAATAGCCAAGTGTCGGAAACAGCCTAAGTGCCCATCAGTAAATGAGTGGATCAAAAAAACTGTGGTACATTTACACAATGGGATACTATGAAGTAGAAAGAAAGAAGGAGCTCCTACCCTTTGCAAATGTATGGATGAAATTGGAGCACATTATGCTAAGTGAAATAAACCAGGCAGTAAAAGACAAATACTATATTTCACCTATAAGTGGAACCTAATCAACAAAACAAATAAGCAAGCAAAATATGACCAGAGACGTTGTAATAAAGAACAAACTGACAGTAATCAGAGTGGAGGGGGGAGGGCGATAATGCAGAAAAGTGGGGAAGGTTCATCAAGGAACATGTACAAAGAACACATGGACAAAGCCAAAGGGGGTAAGGATTGGAGATAGGGCAGAGAAAAGTGGTGGTGGGAGATTGGAGACAACTGTATTTGAACAACTGAAAAAATTAAAAAAACAAAAAACAAAATAATTATTTCAACGTTTTGAAAAGCATAATGAAGTATTTACTTTTTTTAAAACATAAATTTCCTAAAATTAATCCTTTTTACACTGATTTGAATTCAAAATCCTACATAGATGATACCATTTGTAGTACTTTTAGTAAAACTAACACACATTGTTAATATTAGGTATACATTTCTGGGGCACATGATTAAAGGGTATTACAGAATTGTGGGAACCAGTTGCATTGTTCACTTCCATGTCCTAAGAGCAATCATCGTCTGAAATAATAACTAATGTTCTGTTGTTAGAGGTGCAGGAGGAGTGGAAACATTCTCTGGAAGTAAATATGGCCATGCCACAAAATCTCATTTAAATAGGTGACACTGGATTATAAACAGCTATGAAGTTGAATTGAGTAACATAGAGCTTCTATTTTACTTATTCAAAGATATGATATATGAGATAAAGTGGAGGTCTTTACTAAGGGCTGAACTTGATTGTTAAACTAGTGTTGCCTTGTCTTATTATCTATTCCATTTTCTGCCCATAAGCTTCCCTGGGATTTTGTCCAGTTGTTCTCCCTTTCTTATTCTTATTAATTACTTTTCCTTCCATTCTCTTCCTTTCCTTCCTCCTTCCATCCAAATCTTCCTTTTTTCAATTTTAATGAGTTCTATTAGGTTAGGGATGATCAAGTTGGAAAAAATAACCAGCAACTCTCTTTTCTGCAAAACAGAGTTCAGAAAAAAAAATGTGTTTATTGTTAAAAACTCCAAATGAATAAAAAAATTTTTGTATCTAAATTTATTCTCCTTCCTGTTTCCTACGTATCATTGAAACCCATCTTTTTTTTTTTTTTTTGAGCTTTGTAAATTCCTTTGCACTTGTAATAGGAATAGACTTCGAAAGACTGACATGATGCTCCACATGCTTCAAGTAAAGCTGTGGAAGACATTGAAAAATCGAAGTTATACTTCCTGCATTCTCTTTGGTCTTCCACCTGCCTTCACTGTTGGTAAGTTGAGGAATCTGACAGCCATTTCCACTCTGTTGCAACCTGGAATGTCATCTTTTATTTTTTTAATTTTTATTATTTTATTGTTGTTCAGTTATAACTGTCCCGCCTTTTTTCCCCATTGCTGACACCTGCCCCATCCCTCCCCACTTCCACAGTCAGTGCCCCCCCCCCATTGTCCATGCTCAAGATTCCTCTATTCATGTTCCTTGGCTTGCCCCTTTACCTTCTTTACCCCCTTATACCTCTCTCTTGTACCCCTCCCCTCTGGTCACTCTCAGTGTGCTCTTTATTTCCTAGTCCCTGGTTCTATTTTGATCATTTGTTTGTTTTGTTGATTAGATTCCACTTATAGGTGAGATCATATAGTATTTGTCTTTCACTGCCTGGCTTATTTCACTTAGCATAATGCTCTCCAGTTCCATCCATGCTGTAGTAAAGGGTAGGAGCTCCTTCTTTCTTTCTACAGCATATAATTCCACTATGTAAATGTACCATAGTTTTTTCATCCACTCATTTACTGATGGGCTCTTAGGCTGTGCCCAACACTTGGCTATTGTAAACTGTGCTGCTATGAACATTGAAGTGCATAGGTTCTTTTGAATTGGTGATTCAGGATTTTGAGAGTATAATCCCAGCAATGGGATATCTGAAACAAAAGACAGTTCCATTTTTAGTTTTTTGAGGACATTCCATACTGTTTCCCAGAGTGTCTGCACCCGTCTGCATTCCCACCAATAGTGCACTAGGGTTTCCTTTTCTCTACAATCTCACCAGGACTTGTTATTTGTTAATTTATTAATGGTGACCATTCTGGCCAGTGTGAAGTGGTATCTCATTGTGGTGGAATGTCGTCTCGAAGACTAGTGTAAATGAAAATGGGAAAATAGTGTATCAAGATCTGTATGCTTTATCTTTCCCACATTGTAATACTATTAAGGTGATTGCAGTCAGGTTCACATGAGAGCTAATTTTACTGCAACCAATGACTGATGAACAGTTAAGTATAAAGTTTAGGATCTTTAATTTTTTTTTATTTTAATTTATACTCGTGGTTAATGTTGACCTAAAATGCTTCTAAAATAGTATTATAAAAGGAACTCAGTATTTCAATTTGACATAGGTATGTTTTATAGAAATAAATGAAGGTGTTGCCTTTGCAATGTTTTAGTCACTCCCCAATAGTAAATTAAGAATTAATCAAGATAATTTTTTGGTTATCCACAAATGTTTAATTTTCCTAAGAATTCTTTTTGTCCCTTCTATACCTTGTCCCTAATGAAACCATCATTAGCCTTTTAATTTCTTATTCATTACTTAGTCAACAAATCTTTAGCACTTACTCTGTATTAGGTACTTTGCTGACCTTGAAGATAGAGATCAAGATGAAGGTTTTATCACCAAGGAATGTACAGACTACTTGGAGAAACAGGAAGACTGATATGGTAACTGCTACTATGGAAACAATTACTGTGGAAGAACAGAGAGGTATGTTTTTTAATTCACTTTTTCTGCAACCATGTTAACACCAGCTTTTGCCTTTCTTCCTTTCTCTATCCAATCCTGTTTAATTATTTTCTTTGTATTTATTTGTGTTCAATTATCACCTTGAACATAGCTATTTCAAAGTCCCTGTAATTATTCAACATTAAGGCTATCTCCACACATTTTTTAAAAAATCTGTAGCTAAATGTCAAGGTTAGCTTATCCTAAGGTAGAGCATAAAATAAAAGGAGATAGGGTAAACTCTTCGGATTAAGTGTATGTATTTTATACTGCTGAATGCTTGTCATTTATACTTTTAGCAGCTTCCTGCTTTTCCTGTTATTTTGTAAAAATATTTCATAGTCCAGAATCATCAAACCTCCCAAGAGAGATTCTTGTCTGTAGACCTGGCCAGAGCCTGTTTTACTGAATATATGGTTTGGCCTCTTGACAAAGATGAATTGTTTGTTTGTTCATTTGTTTTTATTTCCCTAGGCCCTCAGGATTTTTCTTAAGAGTTGGTAATCACTGTTTGTTTTTTAGGTGCCTGACCCCTTCAACCTTTGTGTCATTGCTCTTGGCTGTTGTGATTTCCTCTTACAACTTGGCATGCAGCTCTTTTCCCAATTGTATTTCGGTTGTTACCAAACTCTATTGTGGTATCTCTCACATCTTCTACTGTCCTGGCAGCATTTACGAAGGGCTACATAGAGTAATCTCCCAGAAAATTTTCTAAGGTTTCTCTGAACATACTGTTTTTATAGTGTACTGAATAGTTTTACTGTAAAAGTTTCCTATTTCATAGAATTGTGTCAAACTATCCCAATCATTTCAAAAGTATACTTATATCTAGTGGACATTTACATTTCACTGATTATTTATGGTCAAAATTGATTGTTGGTATCAACCACAAAACAACTTTTATCAAAATGTATTGAATAAGATAAGGCTCTGCTCAAGTTTTTAAAATTGTAATGGTATTCATTCATGGAACTTAATCTTTCCTTTTTCATCATTGATAATGGAGTTTAAAGATTTCCTTTTAATAACATGCTCTCACATATTTTATCTAATTTGACCATACAACAATGCTATGAGAGATAAACTACCCTAGTAACATTTATTTCTGATCCAAAATCAAATATATATTTTTAAAAAACTCATAAGAAAATGTGCTCAATTATTAAGTAGTATAGGATGATATACAGAGTGAGGCAAAAGAGGGTTTATAGTTATTCATATGAAAGGTAATATAATAATTAATTCATATAATTATTATAAACATTAATATACATATTAATACAATAATATAATAATAATACAAGAATACACTATGTTTCATGTACTCACAACTGTAAATCTATTTTTGCCTAAACTCGTGTGGTAAAATAAAAAATGTTAAAATAATTTATGATCTATTATGCAAAAGTTAACTATTTTTGCTTTATTAATTACTATTATATCTTCTTAATAGTTCACAATAGTTTACTGAACATAAAGACAAAAATGAGCCAGAGTGAAATAAATCATTTATCATTTCTGTAAGAACAGTATTTTACTAGTGATAGTAGTATTTTATTGATGGTTGTCATTAAAATTCATCATCACCGAACTTTCAGACAATTTTCTAATATATTCTCTCTCTCTACACACGTGTAGGGTAAACGGAGGCAGTCTGGCTTCCACACCCAGAAGTCTGGGCAGCTAAGGGAAGTAGCTTCCCATATCTTTGAGAATGGGCCCGATAACCTTGAGTGTTCTCATGGCCTTGAGACTGGGTCTGATAAACGGTTCCCATAGCCTTGATTGGCACCGCATGCACAGAATCACTGTGTTACATAACATTTTGGCTCCCTGCCAGCTTTGTCTATATTTTAATATATAAAGGAGTTGGGACTCCCCGCTAGACATTGAGAGAGAAGGGATAGGTAACATGTAGACACATGAAACTTGAAGCATATGTGGCTTGCCCACCCTTGAATAAAGGCATGTCAAGCATCCCCACAGCTCTGCGGCTTTTCTTCCATTTACCTGAATCTCGAGTGAACCTGCCTGGCCTTTAAAAGTTTCAATGCCTTGAAAGTTCGCAACGCAATTAGTTTAGTCAGTGGAATTCATAGGATATGGAAATGGAGGAGCCTTTGGGGTCCCCCAAGGGCAACCTGGATGGATGACCTCATACTAGAATGTGGCCCCTGGTGGTGAGCCTCCTGGCATCGTGGGCCCCACGTCAGTGGCCCGATGTCAGTCGTGCACCTGACACAATGGAGAAAGCCCTGAGGGTAGTTGGGGAGGCCCTGGAGCGACCCAGTGCCCATGTGGCTGCAGGGAACACGGGCTGGATGTTTCTTTCAGCTTTGCAAGCTGAGATGGAGACTGAGCTTCCTGACACTGTGAAACTACATGGACTCCAAGGAAGAGAGGAGGCCCTGGAAGCCAGAATCAGTGCCATAGAGGAGCTATGAACAGTGTAGTGGTGACAATGCCTTTCTCTGGCCCTAGTGGACAAATCAGAAAGAGAAGAGGAGGGGGATAGAGAGATGGAAACAAGAACCCAGAAGGCCTTCCCTATAGTGTTGCAGAGAATGAAATCCCAATGGCCTATGGCACCCGGGGGATACGCAGCAGGTCCTGCCCAGATGGTGGAGTATATCACCTATCATCCCTATATGCAGGCTGAACTGATCGATCTTGTGAATCAGTTTTGCCAGCAACCAGGGGAGCCCTTAGCAGCATGGCTTTTATGACTGGGATTCATGGGTGGACAGTATCATGCGCACTGATAATGAGATGGAAAAGTTAACTTCCATCACGACTCACCTCTCTCTATGCCAATGGCTGCAGAACAGTCAGTGGCATGCAAAGGGTCAGGGCTCACAATCGTCATTAGAGTGGGTAATGGCAGCTGTTCGTACGGTGTGGGCAAATGTGGGAGATGTACCAGACACAGTGTGCAAATGGCAGTCTTTCGAGGACTTAGTGCAAATCCTGTGGGCGTTGGGCATGTGCCAGACTATGTTCAATCCCAATACCCAGGGCCCTGATGATGAATGTTTTATAGCTGGAATGCAGCATCTGTACTCCAGCACACTCTCCCTACCTCCTTTGGGCCGCTAATGGTCATTTTGGTGCCATACGTCAAATGTTGCATAAATGATGTCATGACAATGGTGGCCAGTCTGGGAGAGGCAGAGGTTCACCGCCAGCAAAACCTGACTTGGCTGGCAACTCAAATTTCCTGTTTCCCAAACAGTGCCCCAGTGTGGGTGACCAGAACACAGATGTGGTCAGATCTTATAGGGGCTGGAGTTGATCACACTAAGATTGACAGGAAGCCGGACACTTACCTGTTAGAGCTCTAGAAGCAGCTGCGAGCTGACCAACACTTCCTGTGGCCCCAGAAGAAGGTGGCATGGAAGAAGCCCAGGGACATGACCCGAGAGGTCGGTGCAGTCCGGATGGAAGACTAGCTGGCTTGAGGTCCCAACCTCTCAAGGGGAGGGAGGGAATATCCTTTGGACATTTGAATAGGGAGCAGGCTGTGGAACCTGCCTACAGGGTATGGGTGGGGAACACAGGCCACATGTTGAATTGGCTATTCATTGGTCCTCTGAAAATGTCCAGCAGGTTTTGGCTCTTGTGGATACGGGGCCCTCTTACCTGGAAATGTACCCTCTTACCTGGAAACCCTGAAAAGTTTCCAGGGCCTGAGGTCTCTATAGATGGTTATGGGGGACAGAATGTAAGGGTAAAGGCTGTACAGCTCACTTTGGGTGTTGTGTGTTTGCTCCCCACCCTGTGAATACACTGTCTATGTATCCCCCATTCCTGAGTATATCCTAGGTATTGATGTGCTCCAGGGATTGTGGCTACACATGACCTCAGAAGAGTTTTGCCTGTGGGTGCGAGTGATAAAAACCATTCTGTGGGGACATGCTGACCATCCCCCCCTGCAGTTACCATCCCCATGATGCGTACAGGTGGTGAAACAATCTCAGTTGCCTGAGGGACATGAGGAAATTACAGCAACTATAGGAGAGTTGGAAAAGGTGGGGATAATTAGGGCCACGCACAGTCCTTTTAGCTCTCCTGTGTGGCCAGTGAAAAAGCCAGGTGGTACATGGAGAATGACAGTTGATTACCAGTAGCTCAATAAGGTCATTCCTCTAATAGATGCAGCAGTCCTTTCTGTGATGCATTTGATGGACCGGTTAACTAATGAGCTGGGAACTTACCACTTTGTAGCTGATCTAGCAAATGCCTTCTCCACTGACATTGTTCTGGACAGTCAAGATCAGTTTGCCTTCACATGGGAGCGCTGGCAGTGGACCTTTACAGTGCTCCCTCAAGGGTACTTGCACAGCCCAGTTCCCTGTCACAGGCTTGTGGCAGAGGATCTGGCTAAGTGGCCACAGCTTGCAGAAGTGTGCCTGTTCCTCTACATTGATGAAATTTTGCTAACCAGTAATTCTCTTGCAGAATTAGAGAAGGCGGTGTCACAAGTGCTGTCCCACCGGAAGTCATGCAGCTGGGCAGTCAATGAAGCCAAGCTGCAAGGACCCGGATTGTCTGTCAGACTCTTGGGTGTTGTCTGGTTGGGTAAGACAAAAGTCATCCCTGATATGATAGATAAAATTTAGGCTTATCTGACCCCTACTACTGTGAAACAGCTCCAGACATTTTTGGGCCTGTTAGGGTTCTAGAGAGCATTTGTGCCTCATCTAACCCAGGCTGTTCATCCCTTGTACGCTTTGGTGAGAAAGGGAGAAAACTGGCAATGGACCCTGACCTCAGAACAAGCATTCCAAGGAGTAAAGCGCATCCAAGGAGATAAGCATGCTTAGTCCTTGCATACTCTAGAGCCTGCTGGACCCTTTGAGTTAGATGTACATGTGACCCAAGAAGGGTTTGGATGGGGTTTGTGGCAGTGATTGGAATGGTTATATTGACCCTCAGGTTTCTGGTCCCAAGAATGGAAGGGAGCAGAAGTACGGTACTGCCTGACTGAAAAGCACCTGGCTACAGTATATGCTGTCATGTTGGCCACAGAGGCTGTAACAAGAACTGCCCCTGTGACAGTTAGGACCAAGCATCCCTTTGCAGGGTGGGTCCAGGACTAGATGCCCAAACCTTGCAGAGGGATGGCTCATATACCCGTTTTGTCTAAGTAGGGGGCCTTATATGCAACAAAGCCATACTCTGTCAACTAGACCCTTCTGGGCTGAGCTGTGAGAAGTGCTAGGCCCTATTATCTATGTAGATAAAATATCTGCTGCTCCTTTCCTTATAGAAGAATTGGAAGTTAACCCCTTCCAGGAAGGGTAGGCACACCTATTCCCTCAGATGCATGGTTCACTGATAGGTCCAGCAGAGGTCAGCCTACCATGTGGGCTGCTGTGGCAATCCAACCAGGCAGACTCAATCTGGTTTGACACTGGCATTGGTCATAATAGCCAGTAGGCAGAACCACTATCTGTGTGGCTCATGGCTGCCAATGAAGTGCCGCCCCTGACTATTTGCACAGATAGTTGGGTGGTGTACTGGGGGTTAACACTGTGGATCTTTACAAGGCATACAAATAAATGGATGGCTATGCATAGGCCATAGCGGAGACAAGCTTTGTGGCAAGACCTATGGGAGTTAGGCCACTAGAAACAAATCACTATACATCATATGACTGGGCATGCCCCTCTTAGTTCCCCTGGGAATGATAAGGCACTCTAGTCAAGGTGTGATGGCTATCAATGGTACCTGCCAGTCACTCAGGAAGGGAAGTAGCACTCAGTGGCTACCCCATCACCTCTTACATGCTGGACAAAAGACTATGTGGTCCACTGTAAAGACTTGGGGGTTATCTGTCATTTTAGCAGAGGTACAAGAAGCTTGTGAGACCTGTGTTGTCTGCTCATGAGAGCATCCCTGTGGCCTGTGAGAACTACTGGACAGGTGGTGTGGGGAAGGGTACCACGGACATGGTGGCAAGTGAATGTAATTGAGCCCCTACTTAGTTCAGAGGGATATAAGTATGCTATGACAGGTGTGGACATGGCTACCAGACTTTTGGCTGCTTATCCTGCACGGCACCTAGATCAGAAGGCAGTGATTGCTGTGCTGGAGAAGTTATGTGCTGCTTATAGATGACCCTTAATCATTGAAAGTGCTCAGGGGACACATTTTACTGGGGCCTTTGCACAGCCGTGGGCTTGAGACTTGCAGATTAGCTGGAAAGTCCATGTGACCTATCATCCCCAAGCTGCTGGGATGATTGAATGGTGCGATAATCTCTTAAAGCAGGGCCTGAGAGTTGCTGCTACCACCCCCACATAGGGGCTGGATCAAATGCTATGGACTGTCCTCTGGATTCTGAATGAGAGGAGTTGGAGGGGAACCCAGTCCTGGTGGAAGCCCTGCTCCACTGGACTGCAGCTCCCATTCAGTGGCAGGTACAAACTCAGGATGCTTTGCTGAAACCAGGCTTGGGGAAACAAGGAAGTATCCTCTTGCCTGCCCCCAAGGGCCTGGAGTGAGGGCAAATGCCACTTGCATGTGGTCTTGTGAAATAAAAGCCCCCTACATGCATGGGGGGGCTCTTGTTCCCCCTTAGGGACAAAGGGTTGAGAGAAACTTATAAATAGTGCTCTGGGTAATTGGGACATGGCCCCCAGGCTTAAAGGTGACATATCCAGAGCCAGCAGACCACAAAATGCTTCTTCATGGCACCTTTGTCATTTCCTTAAGGCCCATTATGAGTTCTCCACTATTGTTGCACATAGCTGCTGAGCCCCCAGTTGAGGCACGAAAGGTGTGGTATTCACACCCAGGAAGACCCCCTCTGCCAGCCACTGTCTAATCGGCTGACCGGAAGCTTGCTTGTATATTGTCTGAGGGTTGTGACTTGCCCTTACTGGTGCCCATAACTGCTCTGATTTTTCACCCTTAGGGTACAGATTAACAGTTCAGTGGACTAGGTTAATACCTATGCCTCGGAGCTTAACCAGTCAGTGTGCTGGGTCTGCACTGAAATCCACCCAAGCAAGTTAGCTGGTCTCCCATGGCACAACCCTCCAGCTTCTGTCTGAAGATAGAATGGGGTGCATTCCTTGTGGAACCTGACCTGGACCAGCATCTGTGCCAGGTGAAGCAATGGTGTGACTGGCCCCGTCCAAAGGGTGGCTCAGGGTTGGCTCATGGCTGGGATCATGGGGTTGGCTGGGCCAGTTCCCCTTCGTAATAAAAGCCTCAAGGACAAACCCAAGTGGACTGAACTTTTGTGGGTCTGTGTCAGACCCATACTCATGGACATTGCTGGGAGATACGGAATGGTGAGTGGACTGTAGTTCCCCCTGGAGCCCTCTGGATATTTGGCTCACATGGGTGGCCTTACCTGCCTGGGAATTGGACTGGTCACTGTTCTTGGGGATGGCCTGATTGCCTGCTCAAGTTTAGAAAACTCTTGCAGTCCAGCCAATTAATTGGGTGGCATTTAAGGCCTGACACCAAGTAAAGCATAGTCCCTGGTGGTATTGCCCACTGGCTATTTTTTCTCTTCAAGTTGCTTCTATAGTCACTGAGACTGAGACAACTGCTTTAGCTTTGCACACTGTTCATGCATTGAATGCAACACATGATTCTTTAAGCCTGTTAAATGAGGAAGTTTATAAATTGAGAAAAGTAGCCTTGCAAAATCTTATGGCCTTAGATATGCTTACTGTATCTCAAGGAGGAGTGCATACCTTAGTAGGGACTGAATGCTGTGTATATGTTCCTGATGTCCTTCATAATGTTAGTTAAGCTTTATGGGCATTAGCTTCTGAGACCCGTGCCATTGAACACCTAACAGGCGATCCCTTGCAGTGGGCACCCCTAACCACTGAATGGCAGTGTGTTCTTGCTGTCTTGGGTGGCAGCACTTGTGTTTTGCTTGCTTGTAGCTGTAGTCTATATTGATGTTGTGGTTTATGGGTGTAGAGCTCTGCCCTCCTATCCAAAGAACCTTTGTGGAAGATATCCTTAAGTAGATTGCATGATGAAGAACCCAGAGTGGGTGGACTGTAGGGTAAACAGAAGCAATCTGGCTTCCTCACCCAGATGTTTGGGCAACTAAGGGAAGCAGTTTCCCATAACCTTGAGAATGGACCTGATAACCTTGAGTGTTCTCATGGCCTTCAGACTGAGTCTGATTAATGGTTCCCATAGCCTTGAGTGTGCCCGCATGCACAGAATCACCCTGTGTTACATAATAGTTTGGATCCCTGCCAGCTTTGTCTATATTTTAACATATAAGGGAGTTGGAACTCCCTGCTAGACAACAAGAGAGAAGGGATAGGTGACATGTAGACACATGCAACTTGCAACGTGTGTGGATTACCCACCCTTGAATAAAGGCATGTCAGGCATCCCCATTGCTCTGTGACTTTTCTTCCATCTGCCCGAATCTGGAGTGAACCTGCCTGGCCTTGAAAGGTCACAACATGACACACAAAAAAGACATCTTTGTAGTTGACAAAGAATGGATCTGAAGTAAGTTTACTGGGTTTGTATACAAGCTTTTTCATTTACTTAACCTAAGATCTATTATCTGTAAAATTGGTGTAATAAAATGACCTATAGGAAGGTTTGTTGTTAATTGAATAAATAATAAATTTAGGAGAATAAAAATATTCCCCTTTCTTACATATTTGATACTCTTGATTATTAACAATAAACTTCTCATGTATTAAAAACCCTTAGATAAGGCCTCCTGTAACTGATAAAAAATACAGAAGTTCAGTTGCTTGATGCCACAAAAGCCAAATTTATGAGGTAGTTGCTGGTGCAAAAGGAAAGAAGTCTGGGGAAATGGTGGATTCCTGTCTCAAAGCCCATCTCCTTTTTCTGCCGTGGAAAAGCCCAACGGCCCTCAGCAAGACCAAGAAAAAAACCAGTGTCCAGAGTTCATGTTCCATTTTAAAGTACAGTCCTTTGGAGCTTGCTGGAAGCTGATAAACCGTAATAATCTCCATCCTGGTATCTTATTTTCTTCCTGACTGCTGTTCATTTCAGGCTGTCTCCTGGAGCCTACATGGCCATGGGCCATGAGGCTGCTGGCACAACATATCTGAATGCTCCTGGGTGAGAGAGTATGTGAATGCACTGGCAATACATCACCAGGTGGGCAAGAGAGAAAGAAATACTCACTCCTGGTTGCCATGGGCCACATGGCAACTAAGGCCATATAACCCATGGAGAAAATAGGTAAGTCATCTGTGTGAGTCCAGGTCACAGGCCAGACTAGCCAAAAGCCAGAGAGCCAGCCTCTTATATAACTTTGGGTGTGGGATGGACCAGGTACTTTCTCACGATGACCAATCAACTTCCAAAACTTTTGTATGCTTCACCTGAGTCCCCCTCCCAACCAATCCCTTCTTTTCCCAGGCTCGACTGATAGACCTCTTTGGTTCAGCACCCTCCTGAGCCATTTTGACTTCTATGGTGCATGTGCCTGCCTTCCCCTAGTCCCTCCCCCAACCTGGTATGGAAAGGTGGAGAAAACATGCTCTTACCCAATTATCTTGCTAGCTTTTTGCACTTGAGCCCTGTCTATTAATATATCTAATTTTCTACTTACTCATTGTAATAGCCTTGTCCTGCTACTTTCTTGGCCAATAGGGGAGATTCCCTGGTGCTCTGGACAGACTGTCTGCCAGTAGCACTCCTTCATCATCCCTCTACTAAATTTCCAAACCAATGATTGTCTACACATATCCACTCTTTTTCCTCTCAACAGTAAAGGAAAACTCCTCATCCATAAAAAAAAACAACGATGATATTTGCTTGAAATTCCTTACTTCTCCCTGTTGTCAGTACTATAGCCCTTTCATTTATCCATCACTTGTTACCTTCAAAATTTTCTTTTTATAATCGATTATTCTCATTAACATTAAAAAAATCATCTTCATTTATCATTGTATATGTGATAGGAAATATGCACTTCTGTCCCCTCATCATCCTCTATTCCCCTTACTTCTTTACCTATCCTTGCTCTCCTTCAAAGGCTAATGTCTTGAGAGAGTTGTCTACAGGTGGTTGTTACCATTTCATCTTTTTACAACTAACTAAATTTCTGGCTTCCCTTTGCATTGCTCCATCAAAACTGCTCTGGCTAATATCACTTTTCAACCATATGTTAAATTTAGGGTACTTTTTCTGTCATTTTATATGTCCTCCCAACACCATTCTACCCTACTGAGTATTCCTTAAGCTTTCACGTACTTTCTTACAGTTGCCTGTGTGACACCATATTCTCTTTGGTTTTCTTTTTTCTTTTTTTGTTTTCTTTGCCAACCCCTTGTCTTTTACTCAACAACTTCTCGAAGTTTAACATACTGACCATCAATATATCTCCTAAATGCAAATTATGAATCAATAGATCTGGGGTGGCTCTTAGAAAGCTTTCAAGTAATGCTAATGTTTTTATTTCTCAGCCTACGCTTTGAGAAAAAATACCCGTAAAGTCACTAAAAATTCTGAAGACTGAAAGGTAGCTTGTATAAATTTTCATGCAGAATTCTCTCCCTAAGCAATCTCATCTATTCCTGTGGATTTAAATACCGTGATGGTTCCCATATTTAAATAGCCATCTTGGACCCCTTTTATAATTTCCAGACCCAGGTTTCACGTTCCTACTTGGCATTGTCTCTTGAAAGTTGTTTTGGCATTATAAAGTTCTAGTTATAAAAGTTAAGCTGTTCAGCTTTCCTCCAAATTTTTCCCTCCCCTTAATTACCCATTCCATTCAATGATGCCTCTATCCACCTAGGAGCAAAGCCACAAATGATGCTAAAGTTTATCTCCTTTATCTGCTAAATGTAATCTTTACCATGTCATATTTCATATTCTCACAAAATATTTAAAGATTGTAAACATTTTTCCTCCCCAGAGTACCAACTGTAGTTCTATCCTAGCTTCTACTTATCCTTCAGGTCTTAGCTTGGATATCATTTTCTTAAGGTATCTTTCATGACAGCTCCTACTCATAAAATAACGTACCTTATACATGTATATTGGATATGTATGTATATATTCTACTCCCACAGTAGACTGTGACCTCTATAACAACCAAATATTATGTCAGTTTTGTTTAACACTATGCCTCCATCTAACAGACTTCTTGGGTTCAAGTACATTTATTGAATGAATACTTCAACTTGGATAAAGATGAGCAGACAGGATTTTAATCCAGTTATTTTTACCTTTTAACTCTGTACTTTATTCTCTTCTGGGATACTTGACTCACTCAAATTGAATTAATTTTAAAATGTCATTAATTTAAATAGCTGCTTGATTCCTCCCTTAGGCCTTAGCAGCTAGATGGAATAATTCTTTGTTTCTGAATGTCAGCAACCCACAAGGTATTGTGTGATCAGGCTCCCCCAAAACTGAAATTTGGTTATATTTTGTTAAAGAACAATTAATTACACTATCTGTGGACAAAGAACTGACACTTAGAGTTAAGAAATGCTGAATCTCTTAGATATTATCTCATCAAAAATGCCAAAATTATTATCTCTCTAGTGCCGAAGTCCATCAGTTGCTGGGAACTGCTAGAAGTGGCAGGATAAGAATGCACATGATAAAGTAGACACAGTGGTGAAGATGGCTGCCATCCATTCGAAATGTCTGCCATGATTGCAGGATAGGAGAGTGGGGATTCGTAACATCCATTTCAACTCTGATTTGGTCCATAAATAAAGAATATTAAAACCAGTAAATGTAACTGCTTAACTAAATGTCCTTCTACAAGTTTGGGACAAAGTCAAGAATAGAAAGAACTTATATTTCCTGCCTTTTGAACCTATTCTATAGTTTCACTGCTTATTTCTAGAATTTTCTCCTATTTAAATTTAGCTCATGATATTTCTGTTTAATTAAAATTTTTTCTAGACATTTATTGCATATATATAGTATTTGTTCTTGTTGTTATTTGAATAAAATAAAATTAAATATACTTCTTTAGGGCATTATATCAGATTTTCATTTATTGAAATGCCTAATGATATCCCAAGCAGTTTTTTAAAATAATTGAGTTAGTATTTTTTATATGCTCAAAATGACCACTTTTAGTCCCAATTCTATTTCAAATGTGTTGCTGGCAAATGCAACTGTGGTTTGTAACTCTAAATATTGAAAATTATTTTAGAAACAAATACAAATTCTTTTCCCTACTACTTTTCTTGAAAATGTCTTCGCTTGGGGTGTGACTTATTATGATTATTTTTAAATGGAAGTTTTAATATAGATTAAATTAGTGACTGCAATTTCTTTTAAAGGCTTTAATAAACATAAAATGACAAGGCTATTATCTCACTCCAATGGGCTGTCAACTTTTAATTAACTCATTCTCAATTTTAAAAACTCAGACAAAAGTAGAAAAAACATAACCTTTTTAATGGATGTAAAGTGAGAACTTCCACCTAAGATTTGCCTTGTTGCAGGCTGAAGTATTTTAGAGGTGTGATAGATGAGATTAGGCTTCCTAGATGAATTGTATAAGGTTGCTAAGTGTTTAGTGAAATCAGGGAATATTCACTGAATGAAGAAAAATCTTTTTGAGAGAATAAAAAATTCTAGGAAAGTAGGAGTTACAGCAACATCAATACTAATGAAATCAGTGAATAAGACACTGGAATGCAGCACAGAAACATTTCTGATTGTGCAATATAAGAAATATATAATGGATTTGATGACAAAGTTATATATATATATATATATATATATATATATATATATATATATATATAATCTATGTACAATTTTGATGCCTAGAAAAAATTATTTTATAAATTTAAAAAAATATATATTTTTCCATAGTTGTGTGGAAGGTCTAGGTACCAAGTAAGTAGCTCAGTTAGTTTGTATCAAGGAAGCCAAGCAGGGCTCTGAGAAGCTCAATTTTGTTGATTCTTGATAAGTGTGCATTACACATTGGTCTTCATTTGGCGGGTTTTGCAGATGTTATATAAGCTTCAAGATAATTTGTGACTTTCAGCATATCAAACCATCACAAGTCTGAAGCACCGCTATCTTGCAATGGCACCTGTTGTTAGGATAGTCCCGTAAACATCATCTAGGAGAGCTCTGCCCCTTTGCCTCACTTCCTCTTTCTTTTTCCATCATGATGGCCCTCAGTTTGCAATTTTGAAGTAAAGGATCAGCATTTTAATCCTTGCCTCAGACTCTGCTTTCAAGAGACTCTGGGCTAAACAGTTCCCCATTGGAGTGAAATATGTAAGTTCACAAAACAATGTCTTTCTCGGAGGCTTTTACTGAGCCAATTTCATACTACCATTGGTTACTGCAATGTAATTTTATATGTATACATATGGTATACACACAATATATTATATAAATATCCACATATATAGTATATAGCTATATGTATACTCTATATAATAATAATATGTAAAGTGTATTTTCATATATATGAAATTAAAGAGCTTCAGAAACGTAAACTTTTAGGTTAAAGAAATAACAAATACAACATTTTGTCAGTATTATTGTTCCTTAAATATTACATTCAAAAGAAAGAAATATAAGATTTTCAACCAGTAAATTTTACAAAGAGGAATATCCCCACTGAACAAGGCTGTAAAGGAAGAAAAGTTTTTTTTTTTTTTTGCTATTCAGCATAAAATTCCCCCAGAGCTCAGTCAGTACCTTGTCTGATACAGTGAAGAAACTCAATAAAAATGTAGTGGATAGATCAAAAATGAGGTCTCAACAATGTCTACTGGAATTATCAATAATGACTCCTATTACTGTTTCTGATGTGATTATTCTCTAAACTGTAAGGTACATTTTGCTATTAAACAACTTTATTTTCACATCTGAAAGGCTATTGTTTAATGGTATTCTTATTTTTTCCTACTCCAAAATAACATCTTTTAAAATGCTTAACTTTTGAATAAATGCCCTCAGATATTACTTAATCTTTATTCAGAAATAACTGATGATCTATGTAGATAATAGTAAAAGTGTGTTGATTCATTTATCTCAAGCTACTGGTCAATTCCCTGAGTTAAATCAATAAATTTTGTTGCTTGATTGGTTTAACTCTTACCTTGAAATGATCTATTGTTTTGTTAGGTAGACACAGCCAGCTTTGTTTTCCTCTTTTTATATCTCTTTTAAGTATAATATTACTTCTCTTAGCATTTTACAACTTAGTGCTAAATGAATTCTTCAGAAGAAATTCCTATGCAAATGTTAAGTATTTTTACCTTTGCAGATGGTTTGTTTCTGACAGGCATCTAGGAGTACTCGGCAGTATTCATGTAGTACAGAATTTGTTTTCACTTATTTCCCCCCAAATTCAAATCTCTCTCTTCCTGCACATGTCTAGCTTAAAATCAGGGATATGAAGAATTTTAGAAATTCTATCCTTATTTGAAGGTAAGGCTTTTGAAGTCTTTCCCTTAGGGGATATCAGAAGTATATATTTCTTGCATAACTTTTTACAGCAAAAGGTTTGCAGATTTACCTAACATATAAGCCCTGAATAACTATGTTGTACAAATAAAATATGCACTTGAATGCCTTCTCAGAAACAGGCCTCTTCCTGTTGAGTTGGGGAGAACAGCTTTCTGTTTTATTTGGAGCAATATAAAAGACTTTGAAGATTTTCAACATGTAACTTGTTTTAAAAACTAAATTAAATGTACTTATGGAGTTAAAATATTTTCTGTGTTCTAATAATAATTACAGTAATGGTGAAAGAGTTAGCATTTTGTTGTTACAAAGTGTACTTATTATGCACATCTTACGTGACCACTGGGGTAAATCAGATCTTGCAAAAGGGAATTTTGCAATGATGATTTAAATACATAAAACAGAAGTAATATTTTTGTGTTTTGAGCTTCAGTCCATGTGAAATGAAAAACAATTTGTTAAAGCCATAGTGTTTATCCAACTGTAATGTCGGTTCTTGGGTTATATATTCATATTTCTGAATTCTGAGTATCACCTGGTGGAAAAATATATTTTATTCATATCTGTAGCTCCAGTAACCAGCATAATAACTGAGTGCTCACAATATTTTTAATTGAATGAATAAATGAAAATACAGAATTAAGATAATGTATATTACTATACATTAGGGGATAATATTACTTTCACTGCTTTGGAAAAATTTTACACGTGGTATTTAGGGAATGCAATTCCTTGCCAAATTGCCTGCTTTGCTGGCATGCACACCGACAGGATTATTCATATAATCCTATATAATAAAATATTTTACTGTTTTGCATAGGGATATGGCAGCTGGGAACTGATATGTGGGGTAAGACCCTTGAACCATGAACTCTTCCACATGATGCTGCTCATGGAATTCAAATGGGATGTGTGAGGCTGGGCAATAGTTCATGTCCTTTATGAATTCCGATTTAACTATACCATGGTTTCCTTTAGAAACTGCCATCAACAAATGTTATTGATGATTGTGTTTATATCTAAATTTATTTATCTCCCCTTTCCCTCTCTCTCGGGGCTAATATCTTTATATGTATTTCTTGATGTATAAAGTCACAACACCTTTTATTATTCATTGAATCTTTTTCCAAATGCCCAATGGTGCCCATACACTACTAGCTTTTTGTGAAAAGTTTTAAATTCTAAATTAGTTTTTTAAGTTATTTAAGCCTAGTCAGGGTTCTTATGAATAACCTACAGAAATTTTTGATGATGAAAAAGGGATTTTATAAATATTTTCCCATGACATTATTTTTGAGGAGAGGTTTTAAGTCTCATGGGATTAATACAACTCAAAGATTTTTTTTATTTCCTAAAATACAGTTTACAATAATTTTATAATTCTAACCTCAAAAGTTTTTATAGAAAACACATAAGATTTTGTTTTAGTCAGTCTTTCAGGTATTTGCGGTTGATATACTCTCATTTGTAACCCTCTTGGTTAATTCACTTAACAAGTATTCATTCGACCCCTGTGATATACTGGATACTAAGAACTGGAGTTATGGCAGCAAGTAAAAGCAATAATTTGCCCTAACTGAGTTTATATGCTTGAGGAGGTAGACAGAGAAAAAACAAGATTGATAAGTAGGATTATATTTTTATTATTATAACATAAAAGTAATTTCAAAAGGCACAAATGCCCGGAAGTTGCAGGGAATGCAGGATGAATGATCGTGGTGCTGGTGTCATGGGGCCTGATGCCCCATTAGCACCCAGGTCTAGTCTGGATTCCTTGGGACAGGTTTTGGAACTGAGATAATCTAAAATTGCCTACATCTGTGACTGTGGGTCTGTGTTAGCTCTATTAGCTACTTCCAAGAGCTGTTAAAGGTAATACTTTTTACCTACTATTCTGTAGGAGGAAATAGATTATTGAGTGGGAATTGGGACAAAGAAGAGGTCATGGTGTGTCCATGTGATTCCATAGTCACAGAGTCTGAGAATCTTCTCATTGGGAGGACACGACTTAATTTTTCAGTAGGCATTTACACTTCATTGCAGAGGAACTCCTAATAGGGATCTGGTGCTTAACTTTATTAATCTAATCTAATTGTTATAATAACCCAGTGAGTGAAACATTGTTACTTCAGATGAGAACATGGAGTTTTGAAGAGGTTATATAATTTCTTCACTCATTAGTTAGGTGCAGAATTAAAATTAGTGTGGAAGTTAGCCTGACTCATCCACGCTCTTTTCATCATAAAACTGCACTGTCTTCAGGTTCTTATCCCCTGTTTCTTATTTTTCACCAGTTCTTGAAATTTAGTATTTCCCAAACTGTCTTCTGTTGAAAAACTAGTTCTAAGGAATGATGAAAGATGCTTTTTTAAATAACAAAGTTGAAGTAAAATATTTGATTAACAGTAACTTAAAGTTAAATATTTTTTACATTTTAACTACAATACTGCTTTGAACATTTGATATGTAAATATATTACGGAATCATCAAGAGTGTCACTTTTAATGAGTTCCAAATTTTCATGAGTATAAACCTCTTTTTTTGGTAGAATATTCTGAGATTAGTGTACTAATGGACATATTTTCAGTATGCTATTTTAAACCAGGGTTTGCTTAGAAAATATTAGTGATCAGTAATTTAGAAGATTAAATAAATTCATTTATTTCCACACAACTGTTTATTTATTCATTGCCATTGAAAACTTGTCAAAATTTTAAAGAAACAACAAAGAAAATGTGAATGAAATTGTAACTTTAAGATCAACAAGCCCCAATTAGTTGTGATGACAGACACTAATGCTTAAACACTAAAATTCAAAACATCTTTAACCCAGGTATCTCACTGGTGGATATGGATCTCAAGATGATTTTTTGTATATGTAAATTACTAGATGTAAGCCATTAACTCAGAGTAAATGTATATCAAATATCTTTATATTAATATCAGCAATTATTTCACATGTCAATGATCAGAGCTCTTTTTGAAATTCAATCATAATTGTAAAAATCTTTTTAAAAGTTAGTAGCAACATTGGGGATTTATAGAATAAAATATATCTGGAAACTTGTTAGTGACCCACAAACCCTTTTTCCACTGACAAAAATTCCTCAAGTTGTACAATAATGCATTGGTTCCCCCTCTCCATGGTTTCCCGTAGTCTACATATCAGTATTTTATGCATCAAGTATATTTATATAGTTTAAGGGCAACCTGATCAAGAGGAATAGATAAACTAATTTTTTAAATCACCAATGACCACTTTTCATCAATAGCATGTGCAAATATCTTCCTAAATCATATTTTCATCTTTTCTCTCTATGGTTTGCTTTATTTACTGCCTACACTTCTCCTGTTATAATTCAAGTATGTCACTTCAGCACTGATGGATACAAAACTGCAGAATGCAGTATGTGGCAGGTCAGTAATATTTGGGGGATGGTTTTCTTTGTACATAATGTGATCCTTCTCATATAAAAGTCATCTTTTACTGTTCAATGTCTCTTCATCAGATCAGTTAAATCAACTTTTGTCCAAATTTCCAACTATAAGTTAAATGCATGGTTATTGGAAGTCAGTTAATGAGAAAGGCGTTTGTTTCAGTTAGTGGAGCTGCTTTCAAGACATTCAGAGTATAGGTATAATTCTAATAATGCTAAATACAATGTAATTACCTTAAATAGTGTACAGGGATTGGGTGACACAAGGAATGGCAATTGAAATGTAGTCATTTTCAATGATTATTTTTAAGGTTTAAACTGTGCTGAGGCCATTTGTGATTTAGAGGTATGTGCTGTTTGAAGGTATTCTCCAAGAAAAGTTCATTGAGGACCACAGTTCTGTTCTGAGAGAAAAACATATTGGACCTCCTGTCTCTCTTGGTGGGATGCTGGGAACGCTTGTCTGAAACAGTCCATTTTGTAGCTGTACTGATGGAGGTTATGCTTTAGGGTAAACTGGCATGGGTTTTTTAACACTGAACTTGTTTTTCAAAAAATATGTTTCCATGAGAAAAAAAATACGTGTGTCTATCATTTTCACTGTATTGTTATTGCCTTCAGAAATACTTTAATTTTGGAATGATCTTCTATTTTCTGGGTACACCTCAGTGTTTTTCTCTTTCGTTTTTGACAACTTTCAATTGATTATAAAATAACTGGTAATGTTTTCTGTAATCTATGTTTTTAGATTTATTTTTTTAAGAGTTTTAGAGATTTTATTTATTTATTTTTAGACAGAGGGGAAAGGAACGAGAAAGAGAGGGAGAGAAACATCAATGTGTCGTTGCCTCTCACTCACCTCTCATTGGGATCTGGCCTGCAACCCAGCCATGTGCCCTGACTGGGAATTGAACCAGCTACCCTTTGGTTCGCAGGCTGGCACTCGAATCTGCCAGGGTAGATTTATTTATTTTTATTTAAAAGGAAACCCCTTTAACTTAGAAAATGATATACATTGTTTAAATAAAAT
>PVJD01000163.1:0-125000 GCA_004026545.1 Mormoops blainvillei | reverse complement strand
ACATATACAGTATTCCTTTATAGAAAATGTCATTACCCAATTTTTGATATGAAATAATTACTTATTTTATGGAATATTCTTAAGTGTTGTTTATGATTTTTAAAATATTATAAAATTATGATAATAATTGGAGCTGAAGTTACATTTCACTGCTTGGCACACCATATCATAAATGCATTTATTGCAATGCAAAAAAGAACATATCTGAACATTTTCTTGCATGCTGATTCCACAATCAATTGTTTTGTGGAATCGAAAGGGTTTAAACAGGACTTTGCTAAGAGAAAATAATGTATATGATAACATTAAATTAAATTATTTCACATGAAGGATGAATCCTGGAAAATCTCGTATTCTCATTTTCTCTGGGACATTGAATAATGATACTTTCAGTCTTCATATTTATGAATGTGGTGTATGATATTCATACTGGCAGTTTGTGGAGGCTGAATCATTTTCTGTGTAGCTCTGCCCCGATATTGCTGTTGACAGCAGCACATTGTAAAAAAGAATTAGTATTCTGGTTCTTAAAGCTATGTTGAATATCTTTTCAGCATATTTCCTAATAAAAAACACAACATAAAGGTTTTTATATAACAAATCATCTGCGTGTAGTTTAAGTAGAGCAAAAATGAGACAAGGTAAGCTGAGATATAAATTTAAACATATATATTTTTGGTGTACACAATGGTTGTACCTACATGGCCTTCTTGTGATAGTGACCAAATTCTTTTCTTCCTATCATATAACAAAAAGTACGGCATGTGTGGCAAGTAAGTGAGACCACCAATCAGTGGTCTCACTGATTCAAGGTTCACATCACAATATTGGGAGTGCATTAATACCCATGTACAGCCACAGATTGAACCTCATATGTCATCATACATTTTGAAAAATTCATTTTATTTTTCCACTATAAATTAGCAGTAGTTGAAACTATGCATAAATTGCCTGGATATTGAAACCAAAAATGAACTTTGACTTCAATTATCTAGATAATTCAAGCAAGTGAAAATTACATATCAGAATGAAACTACAAGATACCATTCCCAACAGTCAAAAATATCTGGCTATTTAGAGGAAATATTTTGTCTGCTCTAAATTCAGCATCACTGGAAAATATAAATAGATATGAATATTTAAATATTGTTTTTCTCTTTAATACATGGGATTGGCATGCTACTTAACACACTTAAATTTTATTGGATAGTTTACATCGGTCTGAAGATATTCTGGAAAATGGAGATTTCCAGGATGTTTCTAAAATTTAGAGTTCTCTTTTTGATTAAATCTCCAGGAACATTTTATCAATAATAAAAACACATTTCTTTTTAAGTGATGATTTGTAATGGAAAGACATACCCTAGCATAAGCTGTATGTTTCCAGTTTAATGTTTTCCACAGTATGATATGTGGCTATATTCTCTAAGGTCCAATTGCTTTGAGAGAACATTTTAATCGGGCATTTTTATTTTTATAATACCTAACATAATAACCAGTTCTAATTATGAATTATATTTTAGAAACCTAACTGAAAGTTAATCATAAAAATATTTTAGTATCTTAGTAACTGTTTCTCAGACTTGGCTCTAGATAATTTTTCTCAAAGATAGAACATTTGTTCACCTTAAAAAAAGGAACTTACATCTTTTGATTTGAAAAACAGTTGATTAAGGTTTATTCCTTTTAAAAGATAATTTTAAAACAATATGTATTTTTAAAGCTTATGTAAACCTAGAAGTAAAGCATTTTAATTAGTCATCTGGCCCTGGTCAGGTGGCTCAGTTGGTTGGAGCTTCATCCTGTACACTAAAAAGGCTACGGGCTCCATGCCTGGTTAGGGCACGTACCTAGGTTGTGGGTTTGATCCCTGGTTGTGTTGCATTCTGGAGGCAACAGATTGATGTTTCTCTCTCACATCATCAATGTTTCTCTAAAATCAGTAAACACATTCTCAAGTGAGGATTTAAAAATAATAAAAATAAAATAGTCTGTTCTTTTTTTTTTTGAAGTTCTTCAGATTAATAAAAGTTTTATTTATTTTAAAACCTATTTAAATTTCTGCGGGGTGCTTCTACTTATAGCTGCCTGATATTGGCTGGTGTTTTGTTTGTTTGTTTTGTTTTATTGCTTCTTTGAATTATAAAACTGGAAACACCAGAGAGCATTATTTCATTCAGAAGCATAAGTAAGATATAGGTTGCTTTTGTCCCCTCTTTTCTCCATTCTCACAGCTCTCCATGCTCCAACTGAATCCCCATGAGGGCTGATTGTGGGATCTGGAGCAGCTGCTGTGAGGCAGGCAGGGCCTTCAGACAATATGAACACTGATTACTCATGGGAACTCTTTTCTTTTTCTTTTTTTCTTTCTAATTTTCTAAATTTTGTTCTTCTTTACTCTGCTACAGTCCTGATTTTTCCTCCTTTGCCTTCCTCTGCCCACCCCTCATTCCCCACTCTCACAGTCCATCCCCACCCTGTGGCCCATGTCCATGGGTCATTCATATATGTTCTTTGACTACTCTCTTCCATTTCTTTCCACCATCTCCCCCATCCCCTATTCTTCTGGCAGTTATCAGCCTGTTCCCTGTTTCCATGTCTCTGGTTTTGTTTTGATCATTTGTTTATTTTTTTAGATTTCTTTTATAAGATCATATGCTATTTGTCTTTCACCAACTGGCTTATTTCACTTAGCATAATAGTTTCCAGTTCCATCCATGCTGTTGCAAAGGGTAGGAATTCTTTCTTCTTTCTTTCTGCTGCGTAGTATTCCATTGTGTAGGTGAACCGCAGTTTTTCATCCATTCATCTGCTGGTGGGCACTTAGGTTGTTTCCAACACTTGGCTCTTGTAAACAGTGCTGCTATAAACATCAGGGTGCATAAGTTCTTTTGAATTGGTGTTTCAGGACTCTCAGGGTATGTTCTAAGCAGTGGAATCTCTGGGTCATAAGGTAGTTTCATTTTTAATATTTTGAGGAAGCTCCATACCATTTTCCACAGTGGCTGCACCAGCCTATATCCCTATCAATAGTGCACTAGGGTTCTATTTTCTCCACATCCTCGCCAGCACTTCTTTGTTAACTTTTTTAATGCTCTCACAGGTGTGAGGTAATATCTCACTGTGGTTTTAATTTGTATCTTTCTGATGGCTAGTGATGTTGAGCATTTTTTGGTATACTTATGGGCCATCTGTTATGTTATCCTTGAAGAAGGGTCTATTCAAGTCCTCTGCCCATTTTTTTTTTTTTTGATTGGATTGTTTGTCTCCCTGGTGCAGAGTAGTGTGAGTTCTTTATATATATTTGGAGATTAATCCCTTTTCTGATGTATCATTGGCAAATATGGTCTCCCATACTGCTGGTTCCCTTTTCATTTCGATGATGGGTTCTGTAGCTATGCAGAAACTTTTTAATTTTATGTAGCCCCATTTGGTTCTTTTTTTCCTTTATTTTCCTTTATTGCCCTCGGAGATATGTTGTCAAAAATCTTGCTACTTGAGATACCTGAAATTTTACTGCCTGTGTTTTCCTCTAGGACTTCTATGGCATCAGAGCTTATGTTTAAGTCTTTTATCCATTTTGAGTTTATTCTGGTGTAGATGGCCTAGTTTCATTTTTTTGCATGTATCATTACAATTCTCCCAACACCATTTATAGAAGAGGCTATTTTTTACTCTATTGTATGTTCCTACCCCTTCGTCAAATATTAATTGACCATAGAGACATTCGTTTATTTCTGGGCTCTCTATTCTGTTTCACTGAGCTATGTGTCTGATGCCAGCACCAGTGGTTTTGTTTACAGTGGCCATGTTATAGTATGATATCAGATATTATAATCTCACTAACTTTGTTCTTTCTCAAGATTGCTGTGGCCACTCAGGGTCTTTTTTGGTTCCATATATATTTTTAGAATATTTATTCTAGATCTGTGAACTATGTCATTGGTGTTTTAATAAGAATTGCATTGAATCTATAGATTGTTTGGGGTAGTGTGGACATTTTAACGATGTTAATTCTTCAAATCCAGGTACACGGCATATGCTTCCACTTATTTGTATCTTTCTCAATTTCTTTCTTCAGTGTTCTATAGTTTTCTGAGTACTGGTCTTTTACTTTTTTGGTTAAGTTTATTCCTAGGTACTTTGTTTATTTATTTATTTTTGCTATAATAAATGGGATTTTTTTTAAATAGTTTCTCTTTCTGATAGTTCATTGTTGGTGTCCACAAATACCATTCATTTCTGAATATTGATTTTGTATCTCACTACTTTGCCAAATTCACTTATTAGGTTGAATAGTTTTTTGGTGGGGCTCATAGGGTTTTCTATGTAGACTATCATATGACCTGAACATATGACGGTTTTATTCCCTCTTTTCCAATTTAGATACCTTTTATTTCTTTTACTTGTCTGATCACTGTGTCCAAAACTTTCAGTACTATGCTAAACAAGAGTGGTGAGAGTGGACAGCCTTGTCTTTTTCCCGATCTTAAGGGAAACTCCTAGTTCTTGTCAACTGAGTATGATGTTCACATTAGGTTGTTCATATATGACCTTTATTATGCTGAGATATCATCCCTCTATTCCCAACTTGCCAAGTGTTTTTACTACAAATGGGTGCTAGACTTCATCAAAATCTTTTTGTGCATCTACCTATATGATCTTATGATTTTTGCCTTTCATTTTGTTTTTGTGATACATTATATTTATTGATTTGCAAATATTGCAACTTCCTTGCATCCATAGAATAAATCTCATTTGATCATAGTGTATGACCTTCTTAATGAATTGCTGGATCCAGTTTGCTATTATTTTGTTGATGATTTTCTCACTATGTTCATCAGAGACAGTGACTGGTAATTTATTTTCTTTGTTGTATCTTTATCTGGTTTTGGGATTAGGATAACACTGGGCCTTGTAAAAAGAGTCTGGGAGTCTTCTCTCTTTTTGAAATTTTTAGAATAGGTTGTGAAGGACAGGTATTAGTTTTTTGAATGGTTGATAAAATTCATCTGTGAAACCATCTGGCCCAAGGCTTTTGTATGTTGGTAGTTTTTTTGACTACTGCTTCAAATTCACTAGTTGTTATCAGTCTATTCATGTTTTCTGCTTCTTTCTGATTCAGTTTTGGAAGATTGTATATTCTAGGAATTTACCCATTTCAACCAGTTTGTCCAATTTCCTGGTATATAGTTCACAGTAATTTCTTACAATCCTTTGTATTTCTGTGGTATCAGTTGTTACCTCTCCTCTTTCATTTCTGATTTTATTTATTTGGGTCATCTACCTTTTTTGCTTGATGATTCTGGTTAATGGTTTGCCAATTTTGTTTATCTTTTCAAAGAACCAGCTGTGGATTCACTGATCCTTTGAATTTCTTTTTTTCAAAAGTCTCTATGTCATTTAATTCTGCTAATCTTGATTATTTCCTTCCATCTGCTTACTCTGGGCTTTTTTTGTTGTTGTTTCCCTAGTTCTTTTAGATGTTGGGGTAGGTTGTTTACTTGAAATTTTTCCATTTTCTTTAGGTAGACATGAATTGCTGTGAACGTTCCTCTCAGGACTGCCTTTGCCATATCCCATAGGTTTGAATTGTTGTATATTTATATTCATTTGTTTCCAGATACTTTTTGACTACTTTTTTACCTCATTTTTAACCCATTCATTATTTAATAACCTGTTATTCAGCCTCCATGTATCTGAATGTCTTTGAGTGTTTTTCTTGAGATTGGTTTCTAGTTTCAAGCCATTGTAATCTGAGAAGGTGCTTGATATGACTTCAATTTTCTTGAATTTGTTAAGTCTTGCTCTATGTTCTACCATGTAGTCTGTCTTTGAGGATGATCCACGTGCATTTGAGAAGAATGTGTAATTTTGCTTCTTTGGGGTGAAATGTTCTATAAATATCAATTATGTCCATTTGATTTAGAGTGTCATTCAATTCTGCAATAC
Organism: Mormoops blainvillei; assembly: GCA_004026545.1. NCBI lineage: Eukaryota > Metazoa > Chordata > Mammalia > Chiroptera > Mormoopidae > Mormoops > Mormoops blainvillei. The sequence continues at coordinate 119,048 of PVJD01000163.1, read as the reverse complement.
TTTTGTTGGTTTTTTGTTTGGGAGATCTATCCATTGTCAGTAGTGGGGGTGTTAAAATCCCCTACAATGACTGTATTACTGTCTATCTCTTCCTTAAAGTCGTCTAATATTTTCTTTATAAACTTAGGTGCACCTATATTGGGTGCACAGAGACAAGTCTGGGTGCCCAGGTGTGGGCTCTCCAGTGGCTTCTTCCTGAGGAGAATATTTTTAAATTCCTCAAAATGGTTCCTGCCCCCAAATATGCACAGCCAAAGGCTCTGGGTTGGGCAGTGGCAGAGGCTGCTGCTCTGCCAGGAGAGCCTTGGCTGCACTTTCACACACTCCCACGCAATCGCCCACATAGAGGTTCACTTACACGTGCTCTCACATTCAGCTGGATTTTTGAGTTGATTATTCTGTGGTTTAGCTGTAAGACTGGTGTGGGGCTAGGAGCAAGTGGACATAGCTTCCAGCTACTCTACAGTCATCTTGGAACCCATTCTGTTCATAATCAATAAATTTTCCAAATATCCAAGTTTGTTTTGAATGTTGTATTTTTAAAGAAATATTTGTGGAGTTGTGTGAGTTTTTTATACATTTTAGAGATTGAACACTTGTCCGAGGTATCATTAGCAAATATATTTTCCCATATGGTTAGTTACCTTTTCATTTTGCTAGTGTTTCCTTTAGCCCTGAAGAACTTTTCATTTTGATGTATCCCTATTTGTTTATTCTTTCCTTTATATTGCTTGATCTAGTGGACATATCAGTGAAAATATTGCTGTGTGGAATACCTGAAATGGTCCTGCCAGTGTTTACCTTAGGACTTTTATGGTGTCACAACCTATATTTAAGTCTTTTATCCATCTTGAGTTTATTTTGTATGGTGTAAGTTGGTCGAGTTTCATTTTTTTGCATGTAGCTGTCCAGATGTCCCAATACCATTTGTAGAAGAGGCTATGTTTACTTCATTTTATGTTCCTGCCCCCTTTGTCAAATATTAATTGATCATAAAGACATGGGATTATTTCTGGGCTCTGTATTCTGTTCCATTGAGCTATGTGTCTGTTCATATACCAGTACCAGACTATTTTGATTACTGTGACCTTATGAAACAGTTTGATAACAGATATTGTGATCCTTCCTAATTTGCTCTTCTTTCTAAAAATTTCTGAGGCTATTTGAGTTCATTTATGGTTCCATATAAATTTTTGAAATGTTTGTTCTATATCTGTGAAATATGTCATTGGTATTTTTAATACCGTTTGCATTAAACCTATAAACTGCTTTGGGTAGTATGAATATTTTGAAGATGTTAATTCTTCCAATCCATGAAAACAGTATATGCTTCCATTTATTTGTGTCTTCTTTAATTTCTTTCTTCAGTGTTGTGTAGTTTTCTGAGTACAGGTTTTCTGAATAGACACTTCTTCAATGAGGACAGACAGAGGGTTCAGAGACATATAAAAGGATGCTCAGCATAACTGGCCATCAGAGATGAAAATTAAAACCACAAAGAGATACCACTTTATACTGGTTAGAATGGCCATCATAAACAAATCAACAAACAACAAGTGTTAGAGAGGTTGTAGAGAAAAGGGAAACATAATGGAGTGTTGGTGGCAATGCAGACTGGTACAGCCACTGTGGTAAACGGTATAGAATTGCCTCAAAAAACTAAAGATGGAACTCCCTTTTGGCCAAGAAATTCCCTAAGAATCCTAAAACACCAATTCAAGAGAACTTATGCACCCTAATGTTCATAGTAGCACAATTTACAATAGCCAAGTACAAAAAAGAGCCTAAGTGCCCATCAATAAACAAGTGGATCACAAAACTATGATACATTTACACAATGGAATACTACATAGCAGAAGGAAAGAGCTCTTATCTTTTGTGACAGCATGGATGAGCTGGAGGGTATTATGTTAAATGAAATAAGTCAGGTGGTGAAAGACAAATACCATATGATCTTACCTATAAGTGGAACCTAATCAACAAAACAAACAAATTAGCAAAATAGGACCAGAGACCTTGAAATAAAGAACAAACTGACAGTGACCAGAGGGGAGGGGGGAGGGGTAAAACGGGGTAAAGAAGGGGAAGGGTCAAGTCAAGGAACACGTAAAAAGGACCCATGGACAAAGACAATGGGGGAGGGTTGAAAGTGGAAGATGGGTTTGGGCAGGGCAGGGGAGAGTAATGGGGGGCGGAAATGGGGACAATGGTAATTGAACAACAATAAAAAATTTTTTGAAGTAAAAGTACCACCACTACCAACAACAAAAGAAATGTTTGTGATGATATGGGATATAAATATAAGCACTTAGCACATAGGACCCATGATCTCAAATGTTCTCTTTTAGTTTTTAAGATACTGTAAGTTTTCCTAATAATACAGATTCAGTATTAAATGGCTGAAAAGTTCTGAAGAGTAAAAATAAAATAAAAAATTAAATTACTTTCCTCTGTGTGTGTGTGTGTGTGTTTGTGTGGTGTGGTGTGAACACTTGAGATACTTTAGTTTATAAAGTATATGTGGTATCTTGTTTCTTAACATCATGTCACATAGTTTTCCTGTTATTCAAAGTTCTTCATAAAAATCATTTAAAGCAATTTTTGAATCCTGTATATAATCTAGTCTTTAAGTAATAAACCAATTTGTTATTCATTTATGTTGTTTCAATTTTTAACACTTTTAAAGATAGTGTTCTATTTCATTTATTTATTTAGGAAAATAATATTTATGATGCCATGTGTCATATTGTGAAGACTGGACAAATATATAAAAATATATAGTGACACCTGTTTTAATTGAGTACTCTTTTTTTGGTTAAATGATATTGTTCATTTTTTAAAAGAAAATTTAGATTTTTGCCAAGATTCAAGGAAATGCTAAGTAGATATTTAAAATGACATCAAAAGAACTGATTTTAGTGCCTCTTGATTTAAAAATCTTCAAAAATGTTCAGCCAGATTTTAATGCCATCTATCTATTATCAGAGAGAAATTAATATCATTGTACTCCCCTCTGACTATCCTCATTGTATATTTCCTTGGTAGTTGTTATGTATTTATGTCATTAGGGCACTGCCCTCTTGGCTAAAGAATGCCACATTTTGAGATTGTGAGCATGAATAAAAAGGCTTCTTCATACAGTAACTTTGAATCAATGGAAACATGTAAGTACCAGTAACTCATGGTATACATTTTCAAAAACCTTAACAAATGTAACCCATTACACTCTTTGTTATATTTAAATCTATTGCACTTATGGAAGATCCAAAAGGAAGTATTCCCTCCATTAACAAAAGGAGATATCTGTTTAGAAATTATACTAAAATGTTTGTGTTTGATAGAAACCGCTTTTCTAAATGGTTTGGTTACTGAAGAAGTGAGGCAGAGCCACAATTTATGACCATATTTATTTTTTAACAGAGTATCAGTGTAAATAACTTTTACAAAATTTCTGAAAAAAGGTAACTTTTCATGTTAATATGTAGACATAGGTATACCATATACTCTTAAATAAAGGCATTTTTATCATTTTTTATTTTTAAAATTTTTAAAATCTTTGTTCAAGTATAGTTTTGCCCATTTCCCCCACCAATCCCTCCTCTTCATGCCTTCAACCCCATTCCCCCTTAACTTTGTCCATGAGTCCCCCATATATGTTCCATGACCACCCTTCCCCTGTTTCCCCTGTCTTCCCTTCCCCCTTTCCTCTGTTCACTGTCAGTTTGTTCTTCACTTCAATGTCTCCAGTTACATTTAACTTGCTTGTTTGTTCTGTTGACTTGTCTCCACTTATAGGTGAAATCATATGGTATTTGTCTTTTACCACCTGGCTTATTTCACTTAGCATAATGCTCTCCAGATCCATCCATGCTGTTACAAAAGGTGTGAGCTCCTTCTTTCTTTCTGCTGCATAGCATTCCGTTATGTATATGTACCACAGTGTTTTGATCCATTCATTTACTGATGGGCACCTAGGTTTCTTTCAACACCTGGCTATTGTAAATTGAGCTGCTATGAACATTGGGGTACATAGGTTCTTTTGAATTGGTGTATCCAGATTTTTAGGGTATAATCCCAGCAGTGGAATTGCTGGGTCCAAAGGCAGTTCCATCTTTAGTTTTTTGAAGGAATTCCAAACAGTTTTCCACAGCAGCTGCACCAGTCTGCATTCCCACCAACAGTGTACTAGAGTTCCATTTTCTCTACAATTTCTCTAGCACTTGTTTGTTTACTTGGCTATGATGGTCATTCTCTCCGGTGTGAAGTGATATGTCACTGTGGTTTTCATTTGCATCTCTCTGATGGCTAGTGATGCAGAACATCCTTTCCTACGTCTCTGGGCCCTGCGTATGTCCTCCTTGGTGAAGTGTCAGTTCAGATCCTTTGCCCATTTCTCAGTTGGGTTGTTTGTCTTCCTAGAGTGGAGTTATGTGAGTTCTTTATATATTTTGGAGATCAAATCCTTGTCTGATGTATCATTGGCAAATATATTTTCCCATACAGTTGGTTCCCTTTTCAGTTTGCTGATGTTTTCTTTAGCCATACAGAAGCTTTTTAATTTTATGAAGGCCAATTTGTTTATTCTTTCCTTTGTATCCCTTGCTTAGAGGATATATCAGTGAAAATATTGCTGTGTGGAATATCTGAGATTTTCATGCCTATGATCTCCTCTAAGATTTTTAATTTTTTGTGACTTATATTTAAGTCTTTTACCCACCTTGAGTTTATTTTTGTGTGTGGTGTAGGTTGGTGGTCGAGTTTCATTTTTTTTCATGTAACTGTCCAGATCTCCCAGTACCATTTGTTGAAGGGGCTATTTTTACTCCATTTCATGCTTTTGCCTCCTTTGTTGAATATTAGTTGACCATAGAGACATGGGTTTATTTCTGGGTTCTCTATTCTGTTCCATTGATCTATGTGTCTGTTCTTATGCCAGTACCAGACCTTTTTGATTACTGTTGTCTTATGACATAGTTTGATGTCAGGTATTGCGATTCCTCCTACTTAGTTCATCTTTCTCAAAATGGCATATATGCAGGTCCTGTTTTCTTATTCGGTCAGCTACCCTATGTCTTTGATTAGAGCATTTACTCCATTAACATTTAAGACTATTATTTATAGTTACTTATTCATTATTCCCTCTTTGTACCTGTGTTCCTCTCTCTCGCACTCTTTTTCTTCCTCTTGTAGCAGTCCCTTTAACATTTCTTGCAGTGCTGGTTTGGTGGAGGTGTATTCTTTTAGCCTTCTTTTGTCTGGGAAGCTCCTTATTTTGTCTCCATTTTAATTGAGAGCCTTACTGGGTAGAGGAGTCTTGGTTGCAAACCTTTGCTTTTCATTATTTAGAACATTTCTTGCCATTTCCTTCTGCCTTGTAGTGTTTCTGTGTAGAAATCAGCTTCTAGCCTTATGTTTGCACCCTTTTAATTACTTCTTGTTTCTCCCTTGCTGCTTTTAAGTATGTTGGAGTAGGCCTGTTTGGGTTCACCTTGATTGGGACTCCCTGTACTCCCTGAACTTGCATGATATTTTCCCTCTCCAGGTATGAGAAATTTTCTGTCATTATTTTTTGAAACAGGTTTCTATCCCTTGCTTCTTTTCTTCTCCTTCTGGTATTCCTATTATTTGAATGTTGTTGCTTTTCATGTTTTCTTGCATTTCCTTCAAGGTATTTTCATATATTTTTAGTCTTTTTTTGTGCAGCTGCTCTGCCTGGGTATTTCTTTCTACCTTATCTTCCAGCTCACTATTTTGGTCCTCTGCTTTATCCAGCCTGCATGTGATTCCTTCTAGTGTATTATTTCAGAATTTGTATTCTTCATTTCTTCCTGGTTCTTGTTTAAGGTTTCTATTTCCTTTTTCATATTGTTGTAGTTCTCATTCAGTTTCCTGTCTGTGAGTTCCTTGAGCATCCTTATCACCATTCTGAATTCTATATCTGATAGTTTGCTTGCTTCTGTTTCATTCAACTCTTTTAGTGGGGAGTCTTCTATTCCTTTGGATTGCTGGTTTGTTCTTTGTCTCCTCATTTTGGGGGACTCTTTTGGCTTGGCTCTGTGATTACTGATGCTCTGCTTTGCCAGCTGTCTTTGTAGTGTGAACTTCCATGGTTGGAGTTCTGTGGGACTCAGTGATGTGGTCCCTTTGATCTCCTTGTCTGGATGCTCTAGGTTTACTCTTTCCTTTGTTTGTGTGGTGGTTCTTCTTGCAATTGGGCTTTTCCTGTTGGCTCCTTTGTTGGTGGGTTCTCTCCTCCTTTGGATTTATTGGTATTCACAACTCCCACCTTATCTTGTATGTGATCAAGGGCAGGGCGCTGGTAAAATGGAGTAAAACAATAGGGGAGTGTTCTATGGGAATTAAAGTACTAACAAGTAAGGAACAGGAGATCCTCGGAGAAGTACCACAATAAGTGTGATAATTCACCCTAGTAGCCACTTTTTATAAAAGGTGAAGAAGAGATAAGACTCATATTGGAGGGGGGAAGAATGTGGGCTGACTCCAGAAAGCAGAATGCCTGTGCGAGGTTAGATGATGAGATATAGTGAGAGTAAGTGATGGAAACTTGGGGTAGTGTGGGAGAAAATAAAGTTAACGACAACAGCAATAAAGATTAGGAAGATAGTGGAATGGGCCAAAACCCAGGTAGGGTGCTGTGTGGGATTTGGAACAACAATAATAAGACAAGCAATATTTAATCTGAATAAAAAGAATAAAAATTAAAAGACCAAGAGTAATATGTTACTGGAATGAGGTTCAGTGTCAGAAGGGAAATTAAAATGTGATAGGAAAGGGAGAACAGGAAAACTAGTCAAACAATGGAATCAAAAAAACAAACAAAACAAAGAAAACTAAATGTAAGGAAGAAAACTTAAAAAAAATAAACATAAAAAATAACAAAAAAACGATAAAATTAAAATTAAATGCAAGTTCTGAAGGATATCAATTTGAATTTTTTTCTCAGTTGTTGGCATTAGCCTTCTGATCTCTCTTTGGATCTGTCTTTGGTCCTTTCACAGCTCCAGGTCTTATTGTCTTACACTTGCAATAAGAATAAAAAAGGAAAAAAGAGAGAAAAAAATACCTCTTGCTGACTGTAAACCCATCAAACAGGTTCTGCTGGTCTTCCTTGATGCTGCAGTCAGAGGGGGGTTGGGCTCCGGGTTTGTTTGTTGTTTTTTTTTTTCCTCTTTTTTTTTCTCTCTCCTGTGGATCAGTGAGGATAGGGGCTGTGTCCCGGCTGCTGTTTTCCCAGGTTCATAGCCCCTAGCTGAGCCCTGTAAGACCCACACAGTCCATATGCATCAGGCCAGTGTCTTTAATCCCCTTCAGTGTGTAGCTGTTTGATTAGTCTGTGAGGTGTACTGAGTGGGGGTAACTTGCACCCCTCCTCCTCACTCTTTTTTGGCTTGGGCACTGTGTGCACCCAAAGTCCTTTTTGGGAAGTTTAGTATCCCTATTAAAATAAGTCTCTCTGGGGACCGCTAGTTCTTTTGCCCCAGTTGCCCCACTTTGATTAGTCTTTGGGGCAACCTTTAGTTGGAGCAATTCACGCTGCTCCTCTTCTTCTCTGTCCCACCACCACAGTGCACCAGAGGTACTTGCACAGAGGCTGAGAGCCTTTTTTTGAGTGAATTCCCCTTGTTTGCAGATGATCCTTCCTAACAATCACCAGGATTTTCACTCAGCCCAGCTCTGACAAATCCTGGAACTATCTGGGGTCTTGGTCAGTTGCGGCCCTTTTCTTCTCCCATCTCCTGGTGTCACCTGGATTCCCAGTTTCTCTAGTATTGTCCCAGCCGGTAACCACTGTCTCAGCTCTGGTGCGCCTCCTGCTCTGTGTCTCCCACTGCCCAGTGATCAGGTCTCTACTGGTGCAGGTCTCTGACATCCCTGCTCTGGGAGGGGAGGAAACTGGCAAGTTACAGTCACTGAGCCAACTCTCCTCCAAAGCTCCTGCGGTAGCTGTGGACCCTGGCACAGGTCCAGGGATCACCGCAGCCGTGTTCATGGCACCAGACCTACATACCTTCCTGACAGCCTACAAAACCTCCTTACCAACCGTTTTCTATCGTCCTTTGCAATCTTTGGCTTCCAAACTTTAAATAAGCTGGAATTTCATTGGTCGATCACTCAGTTCTTCAGAAGATCAACTAGGTGTCCCAGTTGGGTTCACCAGCAAAAGGATTTAGCCCCCACCTACTTTGCCACCATTTTCAGACCTAAAAACATTTCTTATCTTGGCTTCAATTAAAGTGCTGGTGGTCAGACACATCTATATCACATGGACAAGGAAGTAAGAATGGGCACCACTAAGTTCCACGTCTAAATGGTCCACTGTCTTTTGAGAGTCTCTTGTAACCTCAGCAATGTCTTCCTGGGCTCCGGCAAAGGCTGGGGCAGAGTGGGCTAGAGATGTCTGAGGAGAGACTGGGGACGGAAGCTTTGCGGAGAGAACGGAGGAAGTAAGTGAAAACATTTTTATACACCCATTTCTCAAATGTATGTTTCAGATGACATGCATGATAAATTGAATTATTCTATTAGGAATTTTTCATAAGTGAGCAAAACACTGATAAGAATTCTTGGATATCAATTTATATATCATGTATTCTTACTTTCAAGACTTAATGGGCTGCTGAATATATATAACTCAGATTAAAATTATTTCAAAAATTAGGTGGATACTAAAAATAATGATATTTATTGCTTGAAAAGGAGATTTATTCTATTCTCCCACTAAAAGAATTCTGACAAAACTGTTTTTTTGTTATTGTTGTTATTTTCCTTCTTTGTATCTTTTATGTATATATGAGAAGTCTTGGAAGTAGGGTTGTATTACTCATATGTCTGCTCAGCGATATTAATCTCTTTAATAACTTAGTTATTTCTCCAATTCTCCTCCAGTCCCTTCCTGAATTTATCAAGCCCAGAACTTAACTGTGTGCCTCTGTGTTGAAATTTTAATGTACAATGATGTTGTACTTGATTCAGTCATAGGGAATGCATAAAGCTACATGAAAATTATATGATCACAGAGGCAGAACCAAACACTTAGGAGAGACAACTGTTTTAGAAAGATTAGCCATGTACTTTCATAAGCTTCAGATTTGTCATATGCAAAGTCCTATTGTTTCTCAAGAGGAACAATATGGGAAATTTTTTAATAGTGTAATATTAACATTCTACTTCCTTTAGTTCTGTGATGGAGGTTCTATTCTTCCTGGTTCTTGGTAAGAGTTGGTAAAAGGAAAGGGATTAATTTCATTGTAATTTATTTCCTTTGTTTTATAGATAGGCACTCTCCTTTTAGGAGACATTTATTTATTTAGTATAGACTTTTACTTTCAAGGAAAAAGTCATATTAGCAAAGTCATAATTTACTTATAGTAAGAAAACACTTGAAAATAGAGATGAAAAATTATTGTAGTTTATGAGGAGAATATCTTAGAAGTTCTCATACCATGAAGTCCAATAGGAGTGTGAGTTTGTTTATAGCTGTGATTCTATCAGACACATTTAAGTAAGGGATATGTGCAGATATCTGACCTTATTGTTGAAGATCAGATAAATGACAAATACAGAAGAACAAATAGCAAAAATGTTTTTTCTTAGCTATCATCAGAAGAAAAAAGAGAACTCTGTCATAGTTCTTCATGGTCTTGTAGTGTCTTCTCTGCCTTGTGTGTTAAGGACCTTTTAGCTTTGGACCAGGTCTGCTGTCTTAAGGTATGACCAGTATCATACAGTGGAAGTGAGAGTTCTAGTAAATTCTGTACACTTATGCCTGTCTCTCTTAGTTCTACCTGCATTGGGCCCACTGAGTCTTACACATGAACAAAATATAATGGTTATGTTTTTGCAATTGCACCAGATATTCGGCACTTTTATTTAAAGATACTTTGGCTTTGGTCTGGTTTCTAGAACATTTTTGAGTCTTGTGTCCATTTTCAGTTTAGAACTCCTCTTCTGCATTTTGTCCTAAATGTTTCTATTTTTTTTGTGTGTGTGTCTTTTTTCCTTGTTCCTCCTTACCGGCTGGCTACCATTCAAGAAAATACTGTCATAGATTTTATTCATTTTGATTAGGAATCTCTGCCCTTCCTAGATATTTTTAGAACCTCATCTCTCCCTGGTGTGGTCCATATTCAGATTATGTATTAAAATAAATATAGAAAGAAAACCTTTTATGAACCATTCTCTTAAGTGATTGTCTTGACATCTATGAGTATGTAGCTCTGTCTGTAAATATACACATGCATTTTTCTGTATAAGTAAACAGTTGTCTTAGTTTTACTAGACTGTAATTTTCATGCAGGCAGGGATCTTTGACAATTTGTTTTTTGATGAGCCCCAAGCATCTAGAATAGTTTCTGGTTTATATATTAGACACTCAATAAATATTTGTCAAATAAATCAGTGTTATATTAAGCATACATCTGTTCACAATTTTCTGCATATATTTTATCTCTATGTAAATAAAAAAGAGTACATTCATGGAACTGAATAAACCAGAGAGTCTTGAAAAAATAACATGTATAAAACTAAAAGATCTAACGTATCAGCCCCTTTAGTCTGAAATTGTAACCAGATAAAAACATGATCCAATGGTATTTTGCAAGACGGTAGATTAACCAAGAGTTTTGAGGAAACTTAATTGCATGGACTTAACCTTCCATGTCTTGAAAGAGGAAAACAATGGAAAATTTACTAATGATAATTGAACGTTAATAAGAAATAAACAGTAAAGCAAGGGATGCCATTCTTTCCTGTCATCTCTGGACTTGACAAGGAAGAGACAGCATGAAAATAAGCAAGAGATAACAAAAAGTTAAAGACAATATATCATAATAAGATACTTTATACAACCCAGACTCCCCTCAATGTCACAGCCCACAGTTGGAGCTGGAGATAACATAAAAGTTGTTCTTACTACCTTGACTCTAACAAGATCCTTGGGAAGACAGCAGACTATATGTAAAATAACAAAGAATTAATACCTCTTGGTTTTATTTTTGTGCTACATATTTAAGAATTTGGAGATTTGTACTATTTTGCTCTCAATTAACAAACAAGAAATGGTCTCAGAAACTTATGGGTCCAGGGTGTGCCTTTGCAAACGGGCTAGAGACTGTGGGAGGCTGGCATGATATATGTGTTATTTCTTGTAATCTTCAGAACTCAGAGAAATAGCTATTATTAATCTCATATTATAGACCATGAAACTGAAGTCTAGGGATGTTGAAACAACCCTTAAAGATGAATAGTTGGCAAGTGACAGAAACTCCCTGAGTCTTAAGATCAAAGGACTCCTAGCCTTTTCAACCAAATGAATATTAATTATTGAAAAATGAATAGAGTAATAGTTGTCACTTACTGCTGTTGTACATTTCACATACCCAGCAAGTGTTTTCTGTGTGCACAATTAATGCTGGAAGAGAGATACAAATGTAAGTGGATCTTCTTATTTTTTATGCCTTTTAAAATCTGAGGTTGTTTATAGACATGTAAATACTCTAAACAGTCCTCTATATGTGTGAAATATTTATATCACATGAATTTGTTTATTTTCACAGGTTTTATTTTTTATGAAATTACAGATTTTACATTAAAATGTCTTTATATTCTCCAATTCATTCACTCAAAAACTATTTCAATATCTACTATAAGCCAAGCAGAGTTCTCGGTTCTGGGGATAAAATAGAAAAATCTATGCGCTATGGAGCTTACATTCCAGTGACAGTACCAAAAAGACAATAACAAACTAAAGCAGTAAAATATAAGGTAAATGGTGATATGTACATGGAGGATAATAAACTAGTGGAGATTGAGAGTGTTATATTTCTATTATAGAATGATAATAAACATACTCTTCCTTTATTGTTATTTTTAGCCATATATTTAAATTATCAATTAGAATATTCTGCTATATACCTTTCATTTCTCTGTCCAGACTGCTTTGAGTTCCCCTCTTTCCTCCCTGGCAGGTACTGGCTGCATGCAGGTGCATAAAGCCTCCCTTGCCCTTAGGTTCCAGGTGCTGTCCAGCCAGTGGGAAGTACTGCATTTTGTCACGTATAATGGGCACCCACATTTTTGGCCCAAACTTTCAAGAAAAAAACTCTCATTTTAATTTTTAATTCAATTTTATATTTATTTATATTTAGATACTTGTTTTTTTCAGTCATAAAGGAGTTTTAGCATTTATTTTTGAACATACAGATATCAATATTGCTTTCTGGAGTTACACTTTTAAAGCATAAGCATAAATAAAAGAGTTAAAAACATTTATTTAAATGTGGAATTAGTACTAACCACATATAATGCACATCCTTATTTTTCCCTCAAAAATTTGGGCAAAAACTATGCATTGTACATGGAAAAATACTGGTATCTGCAGGAAGGAGTGATGTATTTATACTCCCTGATAGTTAGTTGTGGATTGGCTATGACCCTCTGCTGAAGATCACAGCTTCTCTCAAGTGTCTGTGTTCACACAACCACACTCTTGGGTGCTGGGAAGCAACCCTTTCCTGGTAGCATCAGGCTCAGGAGTGAAAGGCAGAGTTTTCTTCTTCTTGCCACCAACAAGTACTGTTTTTTGTTTTTTTTTTTATCCCAGCTACATCTTTGTAAATAGTCTCTTAACTACACTAAACTTGCCTGAATTACCCACTTAGAAGATGTCATCTGATTTCTACAAGGACCCTGGCTAATCCAAATAGCTAGCTCACTAATTGGTCATTTGCCTGAAGGAATTGCGTCTGTCACCGCAGTGAAAGAACAAACAGGAGGTCAAGGAAAGATTATAATGAGAAGGGTGGGGCAAGGCTTTTCTCCTTGCATTGTTGTACTGCTTTTACACTTTTGGGCTGACTACATCTTCCCACCTAATGGTCAGGTATCCTCAGGTTTCTAGATTTATTTACAAACAGTGTGAAACAAAGAGGTTAGATAATAGGGCAAAAAGTCAAAGTTTCCTCTGATTTATGCTCCTACTTCCCACTTCCAATTTATATGCAAAAAAAACCCTTTTTCTTTCTTATCATACAAGTCAATATTCCTCAGTATTTTAATTTTTTTCACCTTTACATTTTAACATATATGAAATGTTTCTCCATTTTTGTTTTCTCTACTTTGTACAATATACTTTTTTGATCTAATAGTGGTTATGATTTCAAATATTATATTTATAGCATGAATGAATGAAAACAATGATAATTTTGCTATATAATTGAATAAAAGAACTATTAAAGTTCTCCATATGCATCACAAACATTGGTTGAAATGAAGTCCACTAAATGCACAGGTGAAAACACATCATAGCATTAAAGCTTTCATGTTTTATCAAGAATCCTGCCTAAGTAATATGATTTGTGGGCATGTTTTTAAATTAATGAGACTTTATTTTCTCAATAAATGAATATGTAATATCTCTCTGAACTTTTGATGAAGAGAAATATGACATAATCATAAAGAAAAGAATCATAGATAAATTGACTTGTATGTCAATTTATTAGAGTACCTAGATTATATTGACAGATTGAAACAACTACAAAGTAAAGCAAAAAAAAATTTTAAGTATAGAATTTTAAACAAAATTTATTCTGAAGTAGTCTATATTTTATGATTATTGTTTTGCAAGAATATATTAATTGATCTGCATACTAATGTAACTATCAAATATTTATATTAATTGGTATATAAATATTGTTATACACAGTATATGTTATCTGCTGACTACATGGAAAGTATATACATTAATATGTCTTAAATATCTTATAAGTTGTACAGCTACTGCAATTTGTAATTTAAACTGCTAGTTTAGAAAATTATTCAATATATTTCTCTGCATGGTGAGATTTTTAAATATTATTTTGAAATTTCACATCTCTGTGAGAGACAAAAGCTCTATGTTTTAATATTACATTTTTACTGCAAGAGATTTTGTAATACTATTATTTCTAGTGACAAGAGTTATGATCTGTGTTTCTCCAAACAGTTAGTTTTAATTGCTTTATTAGCACTTTTTGGTAACAATTACAATGATTCTACTGAAACTCACACAACATCGATTTGACATGTATGATTTGTATTCCTTTGTTAAAGATTCTGACTTCATTACATTTTTGTAGTAGAACACTGCAATGTGTATTTACCTATGAATTTAATTCAATTTTAAAAGAAGTACATTTGTTTTAGTGAAGCAGGGGAGGATGGATGGCAGGGGTGGTGATTGAGCACAGGGAGGGAGCTAAGGGTGCAAGCAGCACCACATTTAACAATGAGAAAATGCACGGTAATCTTTGAGAACATTTTAATGTATGATTAGTGATGTACAATATATTTATAAATATGTGCGTATTTAAAATAGAAGTAATATTACTTAATAATCAGAACCTATGACTAACTCAATTAGATATAGAGACATTCATTTAGACAAAATAACACAAATTTATCTGACAATTGATTTTCTTACAGTAAATAAATGGCTTGTGCTAGACTGAGACTATATTCTATTGATATTATGCATTAAGAACAAGATATGAAACCCTATGCATCACACAGGCTTTGCTGCGCATGAGATGAAATTACATGATTTTATAAGTGGTATTTTTTTCAACTTTCGAGTGCTGAAAAAGTTAATTTAAAACATCCTTATGAGGCACATGAAAGCCACTTAAACATTTCTTGAAAAACCTCATAAAATAAGTGTGAGGGTTATCACGTAGTGTGATGCATTGAGAGTTTGTGCTGTGGGCCATGTAGGTAGCAAAGAAAGCTTTGAAGGTGAATGAGAGGCTGGAAAAACTATTGTGTTGACCTTAAAGCTAAGATATTCAAATCCAAACCATGACACAACCTAAAAGTTAAACTTGCATACTATTTTTAAAATTCATGACTAGACACTTCTGACTCACACTCTGATGACAGCAAGAGGATAAAGCCTTGGGCTAACCGAGCCTGTGTTATTGGCTAATGTTTCATATGTAGTTCTATCTTAATAAAAAAGATATCTCTGTTTCA
The DNA here is from genome assembly GCA_004026545.1 of Mormoops blainvillei. Classification (NCBI taxonomy): domain Eukaryota; kingdom Metazoa; phylum Chordata; class Mammalia; order Chiroptera; family Mormoopidae; genus Mormoops; species Mormoops blainvillei. The sequence goes on along the minus strand of PVJD01000163.1, from coordinate 104,021 downwards.
TGTGGGTAGAATTGAGTATAATATTGAGAATGTGAGATATAATATTGAAAATGATGAGATTTTACAAACACACCTTAGTATCTTTATTGTAAGTGTCATAGTGGTTTCTTCTATCATGAACTTTTTAAAATGTTAATTTTGTTTATATTACTACTTATCATTTTAATGTAGCACTAGGAATTGCTTTCAAGTGGACTTGTCACCTCTGTTTTTAATTAATTTATTCAACAATTTTGACCAGGGACCCAGGTTGGCAGTGATGATATGAAGGTAAAGGCTCTAATTTCTAAATTCTCATAATCTGTTAGCAGTAGCTGACTAAGAAAGTAGATAGCACAGTGCAATGGGATGACTCTTGTACAATGGGTTAAACATAGAATTCTAGAAGTATAAGAAACAGTTCAGAGGAACAAGACATAATGATACTTGTAAAGGTCTGGAGAATATTCATGGAATGGAAACAGTTTGAATAAGATGAGTTGATGGTAACTAATCAGGTAGGGTAGAAGAAAGAGAAGCTATAGCTCTTTTGAAAATATTTTATTTTTTGAAAATAAATGCTTCACCACAGAGATATCAATATAATGTGAATGAACTACAGTGCATCCATTCAGTGGTAAAACTATAAAAAGGAATAAGGGTCATCTATGTAGACTATTATCAGCTGAATTCCAAGACACGTAATTTGGCAAAGCAAACTAGTAAACATATACATAAATAAGACAGAACTGCGTGTCAACTGTGCAAACTTTTTTCAGAGAAAGGTGTGTGTATTTCTTAAAATTTCTTAAAAGTGGTTCTTTATGGGTAGTGACATAACCACACAGAGAGATGATTTCAAATGATTTATATGGTAAGACAGAAAAATAAATACAAGGAAATCTTAAACTGTTTGTAGTAATCATATTGTCAGTAGTAACGATTATTACAATTCTGAAACTGTCAATGATAGATAAAGCAAATAAGTATTTATGTTAATGTGTGTAGGAACCAAGAATATCAGCTAAAGAACCCAAGTAAATATAAAATCAATACCTTTTGTAAACCCCTGTGTTTTTAAATTTGAATTGAAAATCCGTACTATTGCTTAATCTGTTTTCTCTTGAGAAATAGTATCTTTATCTCATATCTATATAAAGACTGAAAAACAATTACCAACCCAGTGTCTTAAGCATCCCAGTTTCTACAGCAAGTCTTTAAATACCATTATTCCTCCCAAACCGGGGGTATATATGGGAGTAGCTGATTGCTAGTATAGGACAATGGCTGTTCAAGATGAGACTGGATCATCTTGTTACATTGGAAAGTAAGAAAAGTATCAAAGATTCCTGAGGTCATATCTAAAAAGATCAAAGCTCCCAGATCCATAAGAAGGCCATAATTCACCTTCACTGTATGTACTACTGTACATCGAGACATGCAATCACTGAATGTTCGGTGTGAAATAGCAGGGGCAACATGGGCTACTTAATTATCAGAGCCTCATGCAAAATTCATATACAGACAATGTTCAAATGCTAGAAATGAAATTTTGTTAGAGGTACTAAAAATATTCCTTTTTTTCTGGGGAAAAATAAAAGGATTGAAACCAACATGAAGGGGATCGCTCTTGCCAAAATATGGGACAATTTGAGCATAAAAATTAAAATGACAGAATTTGACTGTAATACAGAAAACTATTTAAACTTAAAACATAATTTTATAAGAAAATAGCCCTCATTGGTTATTCACGAAGGTCACTATGAAATCAACATTATTCTTTGTTTTAATTTTTTAAATGTTTTATATTTTATGTTATTACAGTTGTACAATTTTACACCCTTGTCCCCTCCACCTTACCTGCCCCCAATTTCATAGTCAATACCCACGCTGTTGTCCATGTCCATGAGTCCCTCATATATATTCTTTGACAAGTCCCTTCAACTTTTTCAAATAGCACCCACCTTGTTCCACTCCACTTACAACTGTCAGTCTATTCCATGATTCTATGCCTCTGGTCTACTTTTATCACTAGTTTATTTTGTTTATAAGGTTCCTTTTATAAGGGAGATAATATGGTATTTGTCTTTTACCAACTGGTTTATTTCACTTAGCATAATAGTCTCTAGGTCTATTCATGCTGTGGTAAAAGGTAGGAATCCTTTCTTCTGCTATTTAGTATTCCATTGTGTAAATGAACCAGTTTTTAATCCACTCATTTACTGATGGGCACTTAGGCTGTTCCTAATGCTTGGTTATTTTATATATATGCTATGAATATAGGGATGCATAAATTCTTTTGAATTGGTGTTTTGGTATTCTTAGGGTATATTCCCAGCATTGGAGTCACTGGGTCAAAAGGCAGTTTCATTTTTAGTTTTTTGAGGAAATTCCTCAGTGGCTGCACCAGTCTGCATTCCCACCAACAGTACACTAGGGTTCATTTTCTCCACATCCTCTCGAGCACTTGTTGTTTGTAGATTTATTAATGGTAACCATTTTGGTAGATGCGAGGTGATAACTCAGTGTAGTTTTAATTTGCCTCTCTCTGATGGAAATCATCAGAGTGATGCTGAGCATTTTGTATATGTCTATGGGCCATCTGTATGTCCTTCTTGGAGAGGTATCTATTTGGGTCCTTTGCCCATTTTTTAATTGGATCACGTGTCTTCCTGGTGTTGATTCTTATAAGCTCCTTTTATATTTTGGAGATTAAACCCTTGACTGATGTATCATTGGCAAATATGTTCTCCCATACAGTCAGTTTCCTTTTTGTTTTGATGATGGTTTCTTTAGTCATACAGAAGCATTTTAATTTGATGTAGTCCCATTTGTTTATCTTTTCCTTTATTTCCCTTGCCCTAGGAGATATATCAGGAAAAATATTACTATGTGATATGTATGAATTATACTTCTTATGATTTTTGCCAGGATTTTTATGGCATCACAACTTATTTTGAAGCCTTTTATCCATTTTGAGTTTATTCTGGTGTATGGTGTAAGTTGGTGGTTTGGTCTCATTTTTTTGGATGTACCAGTCCAGTTTTCCCAACACCATTTTTTGAAGAAACTATCTTTACTCCGTTGTTTGCTCATGGCCCCCTTTGTGAAAGATTAATTAACCATAGAGACATTGGTTTATTTCTGGGCTCTCTCCTCTGTTTCATTGATCTATGAATCTGTTCTTTATCAATACCAGACTGTTTTTATTACTGGGGCCTTGTAATATAGTTTGATATCAGGTATTGTGATTGCTTTTACTTTGTTCTTCTTTCTCAATATTGCTAAGGCTATTCAGGGTTGCTTATGGTTCCATGTCAATTTTTGAAATGTTTGTTCTAGATCTATGAAATATGCCATTGTTACCTTGATAGGGATTGCATTGAATCTGTAGATTGCTTTGGGTAGTATGGATATTTTAATTTGTTAATTCTTCCAATCAATGAACACAGTATATACTTCTATTTATTTGTATTTTCCTCAATTTCTTTCTTCAGTGTTCTATAATTTTCTGAGTACAGGTCTTTTACTTCCTTGGTTGAATTTATTCATAAGTACTTTATTATGTTTTTTGTTATCGTTATAGTAAATGAGATATTTTTCTTAGTTTCTCTTTCTGATATTTTATTGTTAGTGTACAAAGATACCATCAACTTCTAAATATTGACTTTGTATCCTGCTACTTTGCTGAATTCACTTATTAGTTCAAGTAGTTTTTTGGTGGAGTCTATAGGGTTCTCTATGTACACTATCATGTCCTCTTTGAATTATGCAGTTTTACTTCCTTCTTTCCCAATCAGATGCCATCTATTTCTTCTTTTCTGATTGCTGTGGTTGGGACTTCCAGCTCTATGCTAAGGAAGAGTGGTGAAACAGGAACGCTGTCTTGTTCCTGATCTCAGGGGAAACATTTTAGTTTTTGCCCATCGAGTATGATGTTTGCAGTAGGTTTGTTGTATATAGTCTTTATTATGTTGAGGTTTGCTCCATCTATTTCCACTTTGGTGAGTGTTGTTATCATAAATAGGTGCTGGGTTTTATCAAATAAAAGAAGAATAAACAAAGCCCAGAGTGAGTAGAAAGAAGGAAATAATCAAGGTAAAAGCAGAATTAAGTGACATAGAGACTACAAAGATATTCAAAAGATCACTGAATTCAGGAGCTGATTCTTTGAAAAGATAAAATTGAAAAATGTGTAACAGATTCATTAAGGGAAAAAGAGAAAGGATCCAAATAAATAAAATCAGAAATGAAAGAGAAGTAACAGTTGATACCACATAAATACAATAGGGTGGCAAGAAATTACTATGAGCAACCATATGCCAAGAAATTGGATGGAAGTGAGAGATCAGTCTTGGTAGGTTTGGCTTCTCCTGAGGTCCCTCTCATTGGCTTGCTGATAGGTGGTTATCTTTTGTGGCACCTAGACACTTGGTCAAACATTATTCTAGTTGCATCTGTGAGGGCATTTCTTGATGAGATTAACATTTGACTTCCCAACCTCCATAACCACATGTGCTAATTCCTTATAATTGTTTCTGTTTCTTTGGAGAATTATGACTAATAGGGATTTATACCATAATTACACTAGCAATAGATATTTAACTTTGATTAATATCATTTGCCTTCATTATTACATATTTTTAATCTATACAGCACTCATTTTACCATTTTGTTTGTATTTAATATTAAAAATATTCTAACTTTGTAGTTGTGTAAGACCTAAATGAATATAATATGACATCTCATTGGTATTTTATCTTTTATAAAACAATGAAATGCCTTTAACTTAGATATCATTCTTTTTACTTTTACTTTTAAGGGGCAAATGCTTTAAGGACTGTCAGCCTTCTGCTATCTTCCATTGTAGCAAAAACTACAGTATTAATATCATATCAATAATCATTTATATTAAAATAGCTGTTATGCCTATTGACAAGTTTAAGGATATATTAGGGAATATATATTTTCAGAGAATATGTGGCCAGTATACTTGTTTTAAGAATAGAACTCTTGTAACACAGAGATATTTTATTTAATATTTACATAAACCTATAAATTAGGGTGTACTACAATATACATTTTATAGTGGAAGAAAATGAGATATATGCGAAGTGGAGAGACAGCTTATTGTTTTAGGTTGTCGAGATCAGAGGAGGAGGTGATTTCTAAGCTGAGTCTACAACTAAAGGCAGCAAATTTCCATGGGGGAGAATTTGTAAATATTAATGCAAGCAGAAGGACAAGCATGTAAAAATTCAATGAGGCAGGAGAAAGAATATCCTACTGGCAAATCATAATTATTCTGGCACAGAAGGAACTAAATTGGTTAGTTATGACCAAAACAGAGAGATTGGGACTTTTAGGAACTTAACTTCTGAAAAGATAGAAAGCCATTGTATCATTTCTGCCACACCAGATACTTACTGAGAAACCAAAATATGATAGAACAAAGTGAAATATACTGGTTTAGAGGACCAGTTGATATATTAGTGGTTAAGAGCCCAACCAAGAGGGATTTGCCTTTAAATCTTGTCTACAAAGCCAAGTGACCCTGGGAAACTTTTGCATCCTTTTTAATATTCATTGTCCTCATATAGAAAAATGGAGCTGAATTCATACCTTTACTCTGAGCATTAAATAAAATAACAATTTAAAGAAATAAAATACAAAAAGCATAAACTATGAGGTGTCTTGAAAGATTAAAATGATAACAAAGTAAAAGATATACAAAAACAATTTAAACTAAAAATCAAGTGCAATAATGGTGCATACCTTAGTGTGTACACACACACACACACATGAGGCTTATCCACTAGGTATCCAGCTATGTAATATGAAAAATAGAGACATTTACTGAAGATAATACAAGATATAAAAAACACTGTACATAGGACAATGATGTCTCAGTTCCCTTCAAAGAAGTCACCTTGGGACCTCACACAGTTCCCACAATCACCATCACCTGACTTGTTGTATTCTCCTGGATCTCACTGATGATCTGAAATCTCTTCCCTTTCAAAGGTGATTTTAGTTTTGGGAAAGGCCAGAAGCCTCAGGATGCCAAATATGGGCTGTAGTGGCACTGAGTCACCAGGGTGATTTGAGGTTTTGCCAAAAATCTCATGAGATGTGATGCATGAATGGGTGCATTGTTGTGATGAAGCTGCCAGACACCAGTTGCCCATAGCTGTGGCCTTCTGAATCATGTGAATAGTTTCTATGGAGGAATGTTCAAGCCTTAACACAAAATTTGACACAGATTTGTTGCTCTACTTGGTTATTCATTTTGAATGTGACACTCACACAGTACACAGGCTCACTCAATGGCATCTACCACCCCTACTGATTAGTACAGTGAAGTCCTTCTTGTTCATGCAGGCATATTCTGACCTACTCTTCTTCGCTGCCAGGTTACATCACGGGCAAACTGTTCATGTTATATTAACAATAGCTGAACTTTTTCCAGACAGACCTCATACACCTATAAACACACATATATATGCATATATATACACACAAGTGCACTGGGATTTACCCACAAGTTACAATCTAAATTAGACATAAGGGAGACCAAAATAAGCAATGATACAAATAATAGTCTTTTAAGCACATGAAAATCATCTGTTATCTATGTCATGTCAGGAAAAGAAAAGAAAAAATGATTTAAGAATCACTGCTATAGAGGATCAAGGAAATTAGAAGCTATTGTACGTTAGATAATTTCACTAACAATAAGCACAATTCTCATGCTTTCTCATAAAGATAATATCTAGGCCTCTATGCCAGTTATTTATAGCTGAATAATAAACTATGCCAAAACACTGCGGTTGAATAAAATTTATTTTATTTTGTGGTATTGTAAATTAGGAATTCAGGCAGGCATCAACTTAAGGGCTCTTCCATACCTTAATGAGACCCCTGTGACATCATGAATGTTACTTAATGAGGCCCAACTGTTGGATGGGCTCTCTGGAGTTTTCAAGATGGTTTCAATGTATGTCTTATGCCTTGACAGCAAGAGCTAGAACAGTAGACTATACTGGGCTAATCAGAGGATCTATATGTGGCCTCTCCAACCTAGTATTAGGACAATCAGTCTTCCTTCATGGAAACTCAGGAGTCCCAGAAATAGTGTTCCAACTCTCAGATTATTAATTTGTATTCCATTCACCTAGCTTGTCAGCCCGAATTCAGGAGAGAGAATTTGATATGTTAATCTCAATGGAATGGGGAACAACTTGTAGCCATATTGAATCTACTACAGCAATTACTCACAAGTTGTTTCTGTGTGTTTGTTAACATTTGTGATTTCATTATCATATATTTGAAAGACACATACTTATGCAATGAAATGGCTTGAAAAATGAAGAGATTATTAAAAAGTGTACAATCTAATATGTGTTTGAGAATACTTTGATTCCACAATATCTGAAGTATGAAGTTCAAAGAAACTAAACGATGCCTTGGTTGTGCTTCATTTCATATTACTCAGTGAGATGTGTGTGTGTGTATCTGATATTCATATGATGCAGTCATCCATGCAAGCACAGCATAATTTTCTCAGCCAGTGAAACATGTTTTTCTTATATTGAAAATTTGTTATGTTTTTGAAAGTAATAAGAAAACTTATTCATATAAGTAAAGCTTCTAAATAATGTTACATTTTTAATTGTATATTTTAAATTATGTTGGTACTCCCTGAAGCTAAACATCATGAACTACAATTAAAATAAATCAAGTTAATAAGTAAAAGGAGTATGTGAATCTATAGAGTTACAGGGAGGACTGTGTAAATTATTTCCCCTGTTAACACTCATTTAGTATGTTTTATTTTAAATATCTGGTAATCTGACAACTCTGAGAAGTTTTGTTGGGAAAGACATTCATTTTAAAATAATGTTTCTTTTTCTAATGAGAAAAGTTTATATAAGTATAGAAAATATTTTCTTTAAATGCATAAAATATGTTACATATTTAAATATTTGAATATTATATATACCTATATATGTATATACATATGTATATGTGTATGTGTGTATATATATCCTTTGAATTAAAGGATAGTAGAAAATAAAAATAACTTGTAATCTTGCCACTCAGAGAGTCAGAGGTTGGTATGTACCTTTCTACAAAGAGCTGAGTTTTGAATGACTTCTAGATCACTAATCTTTTTATAACCTATAAAATATCCTTTAAAATATATGAATTATTCATTTTGACAAATTTCTGTATAACATTGCAATATCTCAATTATTAAACCAGTAAGGCTTAAGATGAAAGAATTGAAAAAAACCTTCACTATTCCCTATCAGAAGAAAAGTAATTTTTCCTCTGCTGTAGAGGGTTTTCAATGCAAAGTAATCCCAAGAGCTAACATTTTGAACTTCCTTTATGTGTCCCTCACTCCTTCCCAGAGGAGAAAGATTTGTGGGTTTGGAAGAAGAATCTGAGCATGCATACAAAATCCCTTTCCTTTTCCTCTCTCTTGGAAGACCACTCTCCCTTGGGAGAAATTGTCATCTATTTGTCTATGTTGTAACTCTTACCTACTGACAGTAGCTGTGATTATGAAAGGTCTGTAGTACTGGAGGTGGGGAGATATTAGTTCAGTTCAGAGTGTCGGAATATATGGAGAGCAAAATCTACACAAATTTGCTTGGCTTTGGCTTTGGACACTGGACCTAAGTGTGTGGGGAGGCATTTTGAGTTTGGCAGTGTGTGGGCTTCTGTTGAGCTGTTTTATACATTAAGTCTGATATTATTTAGGCTACACAGAGGGCTGTGACACAAGCCAGCAGCTGTTTTTGTATAGGTGCTTTGCTCTTTCTATAGAAAAAGGTCTGAACTTACCAGACCTTGATTAAAGTTCTCATGGCATCAAAAGTCTTGGCCTTAACATAGGGCACAGAAGATTCAATCAGGAGCTGCCCTTAAGCAAACATTTGAAAGGTTTTTAGTCATGTTGCTAGTCCCCTGGGGTGATGAAAAAGTTCAGGCCTTGGTTAACCAACAAATGTTGGTGGTTAAGGGCCTCAGAAAAAATAAAAATTCCATGAGCTAAGGACTCATAAGCTATATGTAGGGGCTGCAGCCTGGCATTGAGCTACATAGATTACGGCCTGAGCACTGATGAGTGGGCACCATGAAAATATTTGCAGACGCTGGAAGGTCACAGAGCTCTTAGGAACAAGAAAGCTAATCCAAGGATTCAATTAGATAAAAATACTTTCTCCAACTCAGATATTTTATTTGTTGTATTTAAACTCCATTAAAGTTTTATGTGGATTCCATAGCTCTAATGAGGTTTTAGCTTTATATTTTTAGTGCAAAACCTCTATAGTCAATGTTAAATCCATTCTAATTCAGAGTTGAAAGAGGAGCCATGGAGAGGCTAAGCTAGCCTTGTTACACCTCTTGCACAGGTTCAGGGGTCTTTCCAGTAAGTATCCTCAAGTTTTTTCTCAGTTGATTAATTACTTATAAGACATTTTTTCTAAGAGTCAGTTAAATCAAAGCAATTCCAGAGAATGGGGCAGCAAGAAATGTGAGTGTTTTTTCACAAAAGGCCAACCTTAAACTTGTACCATTTTACAGCTCTGTCCATATTCCAACTTGTTCGAAGAGATCATCATCTTAGTTGGTCTTTGGGTGTCATGGTTTTATAATTTTCAAGCATTTAGATGTCAGTTTTTAGCCACAAAATGGATATCTGATAGTTACAGAATTTGGATAGAGTAGTTGTTACAAGTTTAACAAGTTATTTTAAATCCTCTAATTTTTAAAGTAACTGAATGTTCTTTTCCTCTCAAATATGAATCTTATTGGGGTATCCAATATATAAATATTTAAAGACAGAATGACTCTGATAATCAGAAGCTATGGATTCAGAACCATGTCTCACATGACCCCACTACTCCATACACCAGCAACATCACCCCTTTTCCACTCAGGTTAGAGTCTGGGTGAGGAATGGGGCAGTGGTGGAGGAGGGTAAGGTAGCAGCTAAGCACATCAGTAACTTTTTACTAACATTTATTAGGAAGTGGAAGGACAAGTCAAGCAACCTGCAAGCTATTCCTGTTGAGGATGGAGATATGTCCCAGAATTATAATTTTGCTTCTCCCACATATTCCTAATCTCCTTACTTCTGGAAGATCTAATAGGAGCTGAATCAGTTGAAATTCTCATACTTGCAAATGATCAAAATCCAACTAAGAATAACTTAAATTATAAAGATGGACTTATTAGCTCATGCAATTGAAATCCCAGATGTAAACTTGGTGTCAAATGTGGCTTGATTTGGTGGTCTTTTCAGGGGACCAGAAACTCAGTTTATCTCAGTTTATCTCTGAATTCTGTGTTTGCTGGATTTGCTTCATGGGTCTATAAAGCAGCTCCTTCTGCAGTCGTTAATTCTCCCTTCATGGTTTGATTGTGTCTGAAGTATTTTCAGTCTTCACATCTCCACAACCCAATTCAAATGAAGTAAGTCTTCCTAATAGCTTCTAGGATATCCTAAAACAGAGTAATTTTCTTTAACCCAGAAGCCACTCATATTTTCTCTGCCACCTCAGGCCCCATTTATTTATCTTCACATTCCTGTATCCAGGAGTATGTTTGCTGGAGTTCAATCCAGTTCACATGATATAAAAAAAATGAAAAGGGAGCAAACCCTAAAACAAACTCCAACTACTATTATTGGAATAAGTGGTTACTAGGAAACAGATAGACATGCCTATAATGGCCTACTACTTTGACTACCCAACATCCATACATATTCTTTTTCTTGTACAACCATATGCAAAAATATTCTTTGCCCACCTAAAAGGTACTCACATACTTCCCAGAATAACACAACCTAAAACATCCACTTTGTGAATACAACTGCAAGTCTAGGGTTTACTGGTGATTGGGCATTCCTTTCAGCCATATACTGAAATAGCCTATTATTATCTAACATCAGGTAAATAAATGACATTAAAGTACATTCTACTGTCAAAATACAAGAGTGGAGACCAGAAAATACAAATTCAATAAAAGCTCTCATTTAAAAATAGGAAGAAACAGAGACTTAAGTTATATAGATGACGATAATATCTTGATCCTAGCAGTGGAGAGCATTTATCCACCAGTCTGCTTTCCCTGACTTTTGTCCTCTTGGAATATCATCTTTTTTGCTTGTCAACCAAGGTGACCTCTAGGGTGAGCAGTGGGCATAGGAGTTCTGTGCAAAGCTGTCTTGTGTTTTCCTTCCTTAAGTGATTTTCAAAGAAAGTTCCCACCAACTGCAAAATGTCACCTAAGTGTGTCTGGGCTTTTCTGATTATCAGTCATTGAAGGTGCTACTGGAATTTAGTGGAAGGGTTCAACTGCAAACTAATAAAATATTTTGGGTTTCGTTTACAGGCTTCGAACCAAGTATTTCTAAATATGTACTGATACACTGTTTAAAGATGTCTTTACAACTTATTAGTAAAGTTTGTTTGGAATTATTTCACATTATTGCCATTCTATATATTACTTTTAAGTAATAGGCTTTCTTTTAAAGAAAAATTTAAAATAATTTAGGTGAAAAGTGAGACCAACACAGATATAGTTAAATCGCCCAAATAAAAAAAAATCACAAGAATTTTCTTTAATTATTAATCTTATAACTATGGAAAGGGATCTGATAAAGAAGAGAGGAATCAGAAAGATGGCATAAATGCAGTTTCCTTATAATATAAATGGCTATTGTAGACTTTTTAAGAATGCTTTTAGGAAGTGCCAAAATGCTTTTAGGAAGGCATTTTAAGAACAGAATTTCTTAGGGAAGTTGTTTACAATTATAGTGTAAACCTCTCTTTTCCATACTCTCAAAATACTAAGTAAAATCTGCACCTGGTACTATTAATGATTCCCATTTTATTGGGGAGCTATAAGTAAAGACACAATGACTAGTGCATATAGAAGGACCCGGGAGGTAATATTTACACATCATAAGAATCTAAGTCCAGTTTCTCTCATTAAGAATTCATAAAAAGCATGTATAAAGCCTTTGAGTTCCATAGGACTTATTGAAATTTCAAGACATTCTTGATATGTATCCCATGAACTTCAATTAGTCTATCTATATTAAAGAATAAATCTTAATGTACAAAAATTAAGTTGATATATGTATTTTTAGAGCAACAGCTAATTTATAATTAAACAGAGGTGTTGCCTTTGTTGATATAGCTTCCTATGAAATAGTGATATTAATATTAAAATAATATTGAAAGAAAATTACAGTTTTAATAGTTTTTATTATTTATCTACAACCACTTCTTATCCATAACTATTAGATATTTCACTGTTACCCACATGAAATAAATGCAAAAAAATCTAAAACAAACAAGCTACCTATTCATCTCTCCAGAAAATGATTTTCTCTGACTCTTGTTTTCAAAAAGAAGAAAGGAATAGATCTGAAATGTTGTGTTCCTTGTCAACTCATCTACACTCTACACATTTGGCACCAAACATTACTCAGTTATCCCAATATTACTCCATGACCGCTATTGTTGTTGCATGAGAATTTTTTCTAGAAGATCACCAAGATGGCAGCCTAGGTAAAAATGGTTTACCTCCTTGTACTACCACATCAAAGTTACAACTGAACTATAGAACAACCATCGCTCAGAATCAGCAGAAACCTACTTGGATGGAAGTCCTGTAACCACAGAATTAAAAAGAACAAACCATGTCTATCCATATCCAGACTTGTAGGATGGGTAGAGAAGTGGAGATATGGAATGGGCTGGTCTCACACCAACGTGTGGTGGATAAAAATAGGGAGGACTATCTCTGGAGTGAGGGGCCCCAGCACCACATCAGTGCCTCCCAGCCCAGAGTTCCTTTCCTGGGGAAGACAAGACCCCATGGCTTCTGGCTGTAAAAACCAGAGGAGATTGAGTCAGTGGAAGAAACTGCTGGATTCCTAGGGAGTTCCTCTTAGAAGTCCTGCACATGGACTTACTCAGATTCACTCATGCTGAGCTCCAGCACTAAGACAGTAGCTTGAAAGGTGCCAGTAGCATCCAGGTAGGAACTGAAGTGTCTGGTATCAGGATGAGAGCTGGGGGGCAGCATTCTCCAATAAAGAACTGCTGGTAGAGTCCATTGCTTTTCTTCTGAGCCCTCCCTCACAGCCACAAAACACAGCGACTCCATATGTGAGACTCCATCAACTTGTCTCACACTGTTTGGTGCACCCTGGTGATTCTATGGAATCACCAGGGTAGAGCAAACACACAACTTACAGGCCCACCAGGCAGGTAACAGTGGCTTTTCCTTATGAATGTCTTACCTTGGCACATGCTTCTGATCTTCCTAAGTCCTCTCAAAGAAGCAGCAGCTGGTCTTAGTGGGCCCCTGTGTCTTGCTAAGTGGCCCTAGAACTGGCACTAGCAGGAGCAGGCCTTGGTTTATAGCCTGGACTCATTAGGGCACCTCCAAGTTCAGCACAAGAAGCAACCGGATACAGGTCGCTTTATAGTTCATGCCAGGTAGCTCCAGACAGAACACAAGCAGGCACCAGAGCCCTGCTGAAGTAAGCCCTGCTCTGTGGAGTGGGCCCTTGCACAGCTGATCCACCATAGAGAGTGGAAGTTGGTGGTCAGTGGTCACAGCCTGTCCTTGCAGTTGACTGGCCTGGGTAAATCCCTTCCGTTGACCTGCCAAGAACAATCAAAGCTCAACTATAAGAGGAGGGTGTACTCAGCCAACTTGGTGGGTGCACCTTGAGTACTCAGTGTGGGTGATAGGGGAGTCTGTGCCACCGGACCTCACAAGACACCTACTACATTAGTCCATACTACCAAGATATGGAGTCATAGCAGCTCTACCTAATACATAGAAATAAATTCATGGATGCTGCCAAAAGGAAGATACAAAGAATATGGCCCAAATGAAAGAACAGAACAAAACCCCAGAGAAAGAACTAAACAAAGTGGAGATAAGCAATGTTTCAGATGCAGAGTTCAGAACACTGGTTATAAGGATGCTCAAGGAACTTAGTATCTCAACAGCATAAAAAAAAATCCAGTCGTAAATGAAGAATACACTAATTGAAATAACACTTTACAGAGAATCAACAGTAGAGTGGATGAAGCTGAGAATCGAATCAATGATTTGGAACATGAGGAAACAAAAAACTACCAACTGGAACAGCAAGAAGAAAAAAGAATAAAAAAAAAAGTGAGGATAATGTACGGAGCCTCTGGGACAACTTCAAGTGTACCAACATTCACATTATAGGGGTGCCAGAAGGAGAAGAGAAACAGCAAGTAATTGGAAATCTATTTGAAAAAATAATGAAAGAAAACCTTCCTAATTAGGTGAAGGAGATAGACATACAAGTCCAGGAAGTACAGAGAGTCCCAAATGACACAAAGAGACCCACAGGGAGACACATAATAATCAAAATACCAAAGGTTAAAGATAAAGAGATAATCCTAAAAGCATCAAGAGAAAAGCAGCTAATTATCTACAAGGGAGTTACCATAAGACTGTCAGCTGATTTTTTAAAGGAAACTTTGCAGGCTAGAAGGGATTGTCAGGGAATATTTAAATTGATGAAAAGCAAGGACCCACAACCAAGAGCACTCTATCCAGCAAAGTTATCATTTAGAATAGAAGGGCACATATAAAGCTTCCCAGACAAAAAAAGAAGCAAATGAGTTCATCATCACCAAACCATAACTATATGAAATGTTAAAGAGACTTATTTATAAAAAGAAGATCAAAACTATGAAAAATAAAATGGTAATACATACATATCAACAACTGAATCTAAGAAGCAAACTAAGCCAACAGGCAGAACAGAAACAGAATCATAGCTATGGAGAATGGTTCAATGGCATCCAGATGGGAGGAGGGTATTGGGAGAATATGTAAAAAGGCAAAAGATTAAGAAGCACAAATCGGTAGCTACAGAACAGTCATGAGGCTGTAAGGTACAGTTTAGAGAATGGAGAAGCCAAATAACTTATATGCATGACCAATGGACATGAACAAAGGTGTGGACATTGCCTGAGGGAATGGGGGTTGTTGCGTGGAGGGGGCCAAAGTGGAAAAAACTGAGACAAGTGTAATAGCATAATCAATAAAATATAATTTAAAATATTTTTCTCCTTTTATTGACTTTTCAGATGGATTTTATTTTACTCCCCTCTTTACCATGTCATATCCTCATATATACATGCAACACAAATACCACCCACACACTATAATCGGTTCACACACACACCATGCAAACACCACTATCTCTTACTATTAAAATTTTATTTATTCTTTAGATTTCTCTTTTTTCTTCAAATATACCTTTAAGTTTTTGCCTATTTAAATTTCTTGTTTCTCATTTATGCCATGAATTAAAAGGGAATAAAGATCATGCCTTATATTTCTTCAGGGGTCACACAAGGCTTAAAAGACTCCTCTTCTTATATCTAATATTCTTTATTGTACAGTTAGTTGGGCAAAACATAGGCTTTATGTCAAATGTCAAAAAAGAGAAAGCTAATGTACAATTTTTTAAGGTAGCTGAGTTTAATCCATAACTTGAAAACCCTGTTAAAATTATTTTTAAATTTTATGTTAGTATTCAAAGTATAGCAATTGCAAAAATATAGCAAACTTTTTTAAAATTAAATTTGTTTTACAGACTTCAAATCTATGTTTATTAGATTTCTCTTCTTTGAATGAATTTTTAAGTAATAGAACTATGCTACCTTTTCTACACAAAATATAGCTATTGTCTGCTTTTAATTTTTAGCATATTATCATTAAAAGAGTTTACTATAAGGATAGAAGGAAGAAGAACAGAATTAAACAGCTCCATTACATGATACCAAGAAATGGAGGGGAAAAACAGTCCATTAAGTCAGAACTGAAAGCCTTGTTATAACTTCTCAGAATGAACAAGATGTACTTTCATATGAGGTGAATACTACTTCAACTTCCTGACATTTTCTGAGTCATGATTTATTACTTTATGGCTTTTTGTGAAATTTCTGAGCTGATTTCACAGAAGTAGACTTTTATCTTTTCGTTTTGTGACCTTACAGATCTCTTATAAAAGAAAATAATTCATAAGGTAAAAATAGAAGAAATTAATAATGAAAATGGAGGTGTCTGCATCTACAAAAACACATCCATAGATTTAAGTAGTTTTTCTTTGTGTCACTTTTATTGCCAATTTAAATATCCCATTTATTTGTTAGTTGGGTTTACATAGCCAGAGGCAAATATAATAAAAAGTTAGAATTAACTGGTTTACTAAGTAGATTTTTATCCTTTAAAATATATATGAGAAACTGTTTTTAGAAAAATAATGTCTTATTTTATAGTTTTTGCCTGCAAGTATTAAGCCTAATATATTATTAATAACATGGAATAGTCCATGTTTGGTAGAGCTACAATTTCCTCAATGTCGTTGACATTGCTCTTAAACTATATGACTGAAAATGCATTACTAAGGGTAAATCCTGAAAGGTTACCTCCCCAGGCTTGGCACCTGTAGTGTGAATGCATCTGATATTTGAATGTCCTCTCAGTGTTTTGAACTAGAATGATTGTCCTGAGACTTACATTTGGAAAGTATTAAATGATGGCAGAGACATGTGTGAAGTGCAAGGTGGGATTGTCACCTCTATCTTGTTAAGATAATCAGACTGAGGCCTTGAGTATATTTAGTAAGCCCATAAATCATTTGGACCAAACAGGTCGAGCCACTATTTTCTATCCTTGTTCACGCCATTATTTAGAGTGACTTTTAAGTACTTACTTAGGTGGTGGGGGATAAAGGGAGCCAAATATATGATGACAAAATATGGTTTGACTTTGGGTGGTGGGTACACAATGCGATATGCAGATAATGTATCATAGAAACATGAAAGGAAACCCATGTGATCCTACTGACTAATGTCACTCAAATAAATTTAATGAAGAAATAAAAAGAAAAAGTGAATAAAAAGAAAAAAAATGATATGTGTAAACAAAGGAGAGTCAATATATATGCATCCATTTAAAACTAATTTTTAGATTCTCATCTCAAAAATAATGATGACAGTAACTTAAAAAATTTGTTTTAGATTTTATTTATTTTAGAGAGAGGGGAGGGGAGGGAGGAAGAGAAGGAGAGAAACACTGATGTGGGAAATAAAGGTTGCCTCTTGCACACCCACAACTGGGGACCCAGCCCACAACCCAGGTATGTGCCCTGACCAGGAAACAAACCCAAGACATTTCAGTTTGCAGGCTGGCAGTGAATCCACTGAGTCACACCAGCCAGGGCTGATTGTTGTAATTTTTTGGGTTTCTTTTGATCGGAAATGTATATAAATTGAGGTTAAAACTTAACTTGAGCCAGTGTTAAATAAATTAAGAAAGATTGCAAAAAGTTAAATTATTTGTAGGCTGTTTCCAGAGCTTGGCTATTATAAATAGTGTTGCTATGAACATCCTTTTGTTCATACGGTTCTTTTGAATTGGTGTCTCAGGATTCTTAGGGTATAATCCCAGCAGTGGGATCACTAGGTCAAAAGGCAGTTCCATCTTTAGTTTTTTGAGGAAAATCCATACTGTTTTACTGGAAATAGCCTAAATGCCCATCAGTAAATGAGTGGATCAAAAAACTGTGGTACTTTGACACAATGAAATACTATGTAGCAGAAAAAAGAAGAAATTCATACCCTTCAGGACAGAATGGGTGGAACTAAAGAGTATTCTCCTAAGTGAAATAAACCAGGTGGTGAAAGACAAATACCATATGATCTCACCTATAAGTGCAATCTAATTTATAAAAACAAAAATAGAATAGAGCAAAATAGAACCAGAGACATGGAAATAAGGAACAAACTGACAGTGACCAGTGGGGTGGGGAAAAGAGAAAATGGGGGAAAGAATGGGAAGGGTCAAGTCAAAAAACATGTATTGCTCTGGCTGGTGTGGCTCAGTGAATTAGGCATGTGAGAGGCAACTGATCCTCATCGATGTTTCTCTCCCTCTCTTTCTCCCTCCCTTCCCCCTTCTCAGAAAGATAAATAAATTAAATCTTTTAAAAATGTATAAAGAGCCCATGGTAATGGAAACAAAGTGGGATATGCTGCGGGGTGTGGAACAGGAGAGAACAGTGCAAGAAAAATTGGGACAACTGTAATTAAACAACAATAAAATAAATAATTCTGAAATGGGGAATATGATCAAATGTTTGGAGACAGTAAGGAAATTAAGTCACAATTTGTTACCAGGGACCCATTCTTCAGATGCTCTGGATTAATATGGAACAGTGGACAATTTTGTCACCCAGGGTTTATTTTACAGTATCTGAAGAATTTTTTGGTTGTCACAACTGGAGAAGAGAGGAATTCCTATGACATTTGATGGGTGAAAGTCAGATATTCTCATAAATTTTCAGAAGGCTCAGGACAGCCCCCTATGGCCAGGTATTATCAGGAATGTCAACAGTGTGAGGTGAAGATCTAGAGAAATGAAAAATGTCTTTCAGTAGAGGCAAGTCTACTTCCTGGGAAAAATGCCAATTTTTATATCTATGTCGACATTCTTAGAACACTTAAAAGATATTCTCATCACCTGTTAAATGTCCTATACATACAACACTTGGAGACAGATAAATGTGCAGATTTATCACAATCACAGATTGTTTTCATATCTTAGGGGTTTTATGTCAGTATGGAGGCTTTTGGCTGCAAGTAAAAGAAGTCCCCACTCAAACTGGATTTAACAACAAAGTTTAATATCAGGCATAACAGAAGTCTAAGGGGAGTGTGACTCCAAGACCAATGTGTTTCCTTCTGTGTGGTCTGTCATCCACAACATTAAACCATTCTAGAACTGCTTTCCCCACAATTATGAAATATTTTATTTTTCCCTTAGCCTAACTGGTCCAACTTAAGTCATGTGTTGACTGGTATGTCATGAGTTGACTGGCATAGATTAGTCAAGGAATACACCTGGAGCTTGTGAAAGGGCTAGATTTTCCTGTTGCAACCTTGTGATACTGGTACAAAGAAATAAGATAGGGATGGATCATTAAATAATTAATAACAGTGGTTAGATATGATAAACAGCAGGAAGATGGGATTTCTAATAGATACTTAATTTTAAATATCTATAAAGAATTCCCACCGCTAATCAATTTACTGCCTCCATAAGGAACCCCTTGTCATCCCAATTAATATTTCCTATTTCAGTGCATAGCAACATCAGTTTCCTTTTCCAAAGAACCAGGGGTCATCTTTAATATCTCTGTGGCCCTAACACTGCAAACTGCTATTTTTAGCAACATGTAATACTCTTTTTTCCATACACCCTGCTCTTTATATCTAATAGTTTCACTTTTTTCTAAGCCCCCTGATCTCCTAATGGGTTCCATATCAGAAAGAAACACTGACAAAGAGACTCTAAACTTAGGCTGATTTGATATATTTGAAAGACAGAATGAAGTAAAGGGAACTGGAAACAGTGAATTCTCGATTTCAGATCTTAACACAAATGGCTCCCTTCTTGTCTCTGTAATCTCAGCAGTATTATTCCCTCCTCTGTGAAGCTTTCTATGAATGCTCAATCATAAACAATGATTTGCTCCTGAAGATCTCTGTCTCATAACTGTTTCATTCCTTGGCACTCTTTAAAGTTATTTTGCTTGCCGTACTTGTTTATTTATTTGTTTACTTACCATCTCTCCTACTAGAATGAGAGAAACATGAAAGTATGAACTTTGCCTATTGTGTTTGCTTTTGAATGACTATATGGGCTACCTAGTGGATAGTCAAATGCCAATCTATAAAATGAATGCATAATATAAATGACTATTCCATTGTATGATTTAGGAGAAAACTGCTCCTCTGTCCAAGCCTTTTCTGTTTCTGAGACATCTCTGTCACTTCTCTATGTGTCCATCTATTCAGATATACATGTTTATTTTGGGAAGGAAAAGAAGGGAGAGGGGGGATGAAGTACCTATTGTGATTTCCTTTTCAGCCCTACAATGTTTAAGGAAGGTCCCATTTAAACCTCATCTGCCTCAGTCTTAAACCAGAAACAGTATTTTCATTCCACATGAACAAAGAAAGCATAATAATCATGGATATGAGTAATTGTAAGCTATAGAGTATTTGAGAATGTAGTGGGTTTTCTTGTTCACAAATAGATATTACTGAGCAGTACTTTTCTCCAGTACATATAATAAGAGATTAAGTGACCTTAACATTTTTTATAAATTTAGCATTAAAATCATTTTAAGATAAAACACGCTGGTTGAATACTATCATGTAGAAGGACAGAAGGATAGAGAAATATAATCCTTCTAATTTTCAGTATAAAGCTGAACATATAAAAATATATGCTGTTAATTCAATACTATTTATTTTTGAGTGTGCATTTTTAAAAGTCTAATTCATGGATAAGGATGTTTTAGCCATTTATTACTATCACATTGGCCATAAAATATATAACAGGTGGAGGATGGAGGGTTTAACAGTCATCAACTATGCAGCAGAGAGACAAGATTTTATCTGAGTAACAAAATCTGGCTATTTCACTGGTATTATAATCTGATTATTCCATTAGTATTCCATTAGTAATAAACCTAACACAGTTTAGTATTAAGAGAATTTTACACACACACACACAAATACAGTGGGAATGTAGGAAGAATAATCAAAACTAAATTAGTGTCCAAAAAAATTTTTTTGGACATGGCCCAGGGGTGGTTCTCATGTGGAGTGAATCTACCCTAAAACTAAAGAGATTCATTTAGGGACAGGTCAATAAGTTTGTTCTTGATGGAAAGATTTAGAAAAACACACAAATATATCAGAAGAGTCAGATCTACAGAAGCCAGGACAGGCGATGTAGCAAAACTCAAATACTTTTTTTGGTATATTTTATTGAATATGCTATTACAGTTGTCCCATCCCCACCCTCTTTGGGATGGGAAATCCCCTCCACCCTGCACCCCATCCCATCATCCCCACACCTCTTAGTCCATGTCCATAGGCTGCACAGACCAGTTCTTTGGCTTCCTAATTTCCTACACTACTCCCAGCCTCCCCCTGACCACTTTTGTTGTTTTGGTTTTTTTTTTTTTTGGTCAACATTCTCCTGCCACCACTTTCCCAGCCCCACCTACCCCCATCTCTCACCCTCAATCCTTCCCCCATTTGGCTTTGTCAATGGGTCCTTTATACATGTTCCTTGATGACCCTTCCCCTCCCTTTCCCCTCCCTTTCCCCTGTCATCCTCCTCCCTTCTCCCCTCTGGTTACTGTCAGTTTGTTTTTTATTTCAAACTCAAAATCTGAAGATTAGAGAATGAGGGAGAAGTCTGATGAACCCAGGTAAGTCTGCAATCTAATACTGTAGTTCATGACCACATCTTTACCTCCCACTTCTCTGTGTCCCTTAAACCAAGTTTAGTTATAGGTTTGTCACTTATTATGCACTTTTACTGTTTGGCATACATATTACATTAGAATTCTAGTTGTTGGATCAGTAGTGAAATATTTCAGTATTTTCTATATAGTTTATTATTTTCACCAAAGGTAGAACCAGACAAGTATAATTATTGTGTTCACTTTTAATAAAAATAAATTTTCTAACATTGACTTAAGAAGCTTTCCCTTTACTTCTCATTCCTGTGAAAATATTTAGGGAACAGTTTGTCTATTTGTATTCTTAACACTAATTAAACTATTAAAAGGCATTGTATTTTCTTCTTTTTAAATTATTATTTTAAAATTATTGTCCTAATACTTTCATTTGTATGATAAAACATTATCTTACAAATATATTTCTTCTCAGAATATATTTATATATATTTATATAAATTATATATTTATATATAAATACACACACGCACGCACACACACACACACAAATTGCTGGTGTGCTTCCAGTTACTCTTCAGAGGATATGCTAAACATGATCGGATATTCTGTGACCCTGTCCTTACCTGTTCTGATTTCACTTGAAAGTTTTCCAAAGTCCAGTTCTTAGAAATCTCTTTTATGAGGTAAAGATCGTATTGATTTTTTCGTTATTTTAAGATGCCATCATTCAATTGCTGTTCATTTATAGCTGTCTGCTGTGTACCTTTGTGTGATATTCATGGTGCTGACTCATCAGTTTTGCTGTCTCAAGGAGAAAGATAAAGGAAGCTTCATTCACCTAAATGTCAAATTCCTGGTACTTTTTTTTTTTAATGTTCCTGGACAAATTTCTTATGGAAAAGTATTTTTCATTGAACAGGAATCCTTCTTGGTCTCAATTTTGTTCATAACACAGGATAAAAAAAAATGTAGTTAAGAGACAGAGAATTGAACATGTGCTTACTTTGGTCTAAGTCTCATTGATTCTCAGGCTAATTGAAAGCCAACAACCTGGTTCTGTAACTCTGAAGTCTGAATGCAGTGTGATCATGTGAATATTGACTGTGATATTGCAAACCCTTACTCAGTTACTAATTTTTCTTTCATTTAAAATGAATGCCTCAAGATATGTCATGAGTTGATACTTGTTAATATATACTATTTTCAAACAACATTTTATTATTATAATACATACATTTTAAAATAAAAAGCATGGCATTATTAAACCAGGAATCCTAGCTCCAGACTTCCTATTCTATTGGAGATAAATACTGGATTCTGTTGCTATATTGTTTACTTATTTCCTTTTACTGGTCACCCTGAAGTCTTCAAAAAGCTGTAGATATGCTGTTTTTTATTCTAAGAAGTTGGTAAAATTTTTCCTGTTTGGGAATTAAAGCTTTACTGGGATGGAGTCATGTCTACCTGTCTGTGGCTATTAACTCACTACGGCGGTTGAGTTCAGTAGTTGCAAAAGAGGCTCCACGGCCTGTGGAGTTCCAAATGTTTATACTTTGGCCCTTTTCAGAAAAAGATTCTGCTGACCTTACCATAACTAGTCACAAAATACTCAGAAGTTAGTTTCTCATTTATTTGGTTGGTCTTAGCATGATTGCTGTGTTTTCTCAGAAGTCATCTGGTTTTATAATTTAAACATTACCTCCTTAATACATACATTAGTACCTACATATCTGGTGATTACTACCAATAATAAATAAGAGAAAAAATAAGTATATGAAATTCTATTTTATTTATATCTGAAGATATTCAAGGTCAATAAAGATTACATTTGCTTGATTAATGCAAATTCAATTATCATATGCTTAATTTAAAAGTAATTGCTCCTAAATTGAAGAACAATAGGATTTATTTACATGTTCATAGTGCTCTAAATACTAGATTATGATGTTTTTCTTTAATCTTTCTGTTTATTTATAACTCTAGAGTATTTATTGAATGTACAAAGGCCAGAAGATGTTCAAAAATACCTTTAATAATTTTTAAGTATTGTATTTATTACTTTCCAATTAAATTTTGTTTTTTCTATAATAGGTATTTCTCAAATAATAATGATGATTAATGGAAAATATAATTTAATTTATTCATAACATTTTTAAATGGAAATAATCTTTATGGAAGTTCCTTTGAATAACTGTTTTCTTTTTTTTTTATTGTTGTTGTTTAATTCCAGTAGTTCCCATTTTCCACCCATTACTATCCCCTCCCTACCCATCCCCAACTTCCACATGCGATCCTTTCCCCCATTGTCTTTGTTCATGAGTCCTTTGTACATGCTCCTTGATGACCCTTCCCTTTCTTTCCTTTTCTATATAGATTTTTTTGTTAATGTCTATTATTTTTGAATTAGTAAGTATACAAAATTTAATCCAAATTAATCAATACAATGGAAACAAAATATTTCCATTCTCAAAATGAGTTTTAGAAAACTAGATTATTTCTAGTTTTTCTAAGGTATTTATGTTTTTATGACACAAAATTTGATACCAAATCATATTGTTAGAGAAAAACTATAATAAACTGGCCTAGCTACTTAATATATTGCTAGAATAATTTAGATATTATTTGGAAAATCCAAATAATTTTTCTTAGTCATAACTCTATTTCTTGATGTTATTCTTTAGAAAACTTGAAGCATTTAAAAAATTACACTCCAGCTATTTCACATTATATTTCTCATAATTAATTTTAGTTGAACTATAACTTCATTTATTTTCTCTATTCCAAAATATGTCATCGAAGTGCACTTTTTTTTTGCCAGTATATCATCACTTCACCTAGCACCAACTCCAATATAGTTAAAATAAGATTAATTGCTGTATGGATTGAGAATTTTTACTTGAAAGTCTAATTTGTGATGCAGAGTTTAAACTCATTAAAATATGTTTTTATTTTCATAGAAAAATAAAGTTGAATGATGTATGTAGTAAGAAAATAGAATATTTTATATTTATATTCATAGTTAAAATTGACATAATTTACAAATAAATATAATTATCCATGTCAGTTTTTATTGATATATTAATGTTATCTCTGAAAAAATGAACTATTATATAGGTTTGTGTCATGCTACAATTGTCAAAATGGAGGTTTTTGGCATTAGTTGATAAATATTCATCTTCCAAGAAGCAAAGCTATCCCGTGCTTATTCCCTCAGTTCTTGAGCAGTAAATGGAATATACATTCTGAGCAAAGAGCAGAATTTCCACACTTATTCTCAATGCATTGAGGGCAATTATTCTGGAGAGGGCCAAGTATAAGCATAGTATACCTACAGTAACATTGTTTCCCAGGAGGAACTGTAGAAATGAGGAGGGGAGGAAGTCACTTTGACCACTATTTCCATTTACCTGGCATGATTAGGCAGTGAAGAAAGTATCCTGGAGAACACCTGACAGTCATTGCAAACTCAATCAGAAGTTGATTCAATTACCACTGAACTTCCAGATATGATATATTTAATGGAGCAAAACACTACAACTTTAGGGGACTGATGTATAGTTATTCATCTGACAGTTGTTTCTTTTTCTCTATATTTACTTATAAAGATTGCCAGAAGCAACATGGTTTACCTAGCAGGCTTGACTGTGTAGTTTTATATTATTAACTCAGGACTGGTTCTCCTTTCCTACTCTCTGCCATAAAGCAATCTGGATAGATCTTAATTGTTTTGACATTCTGGAACATCACACTATTTCAATATATTGACTGTATATAATGATTAGTTTTTATGAACAGTACTAAGTACCTTAGTAAGACACTTTTATGACTGAAAGAAGTAAATGAAAGATATGGAAGTTCAGAAGGCTTGATAACTCACCAAAGTTTCGAAGAGATTATTTGTCTAGAGTATATTCTCACCAAAGTAAATGGGAAAAAAATATGTACTTATTACCTCATCTATTAAGTCCCAGGTCCAATACTTGAAGAGCCTCTGACTCTTGAAGAGAGCATCAGTCATTGTTACAGTGCTGTTATGACCCATTTACTGAATCACTCATAGACAGCCAGAGTAGCAGATCCAGGTCATACTCCAAGGTGCTTTGCCACTGGCACCTGGGGACCTTAGAAGGTCCAATAATTTTCTTAGTGTCTGTGGCAAGTAGAGATGCTTTATGCAGCATCTTGGAAAGCGTCAATTAGAGAACAGTGTTACCTATTCTTAGGGATTTGGAGCAAAGCCCTGCAGAAAACTATCATTCTTTTAGGAAATAACTCTTAATTTGTTAACTGATGTTGGTAAAGACTGAACACCTGCTATAGGACATCAACTGGTCATACAATCTAAGTTCTGATGATGAATTGGGTATTACTGATGTGGAAAGGGTAATAAAAGAATGAAGTTGCAAATATCACCTACAACTAATGACCAGTTACAGAATGATAAATGTAGAGACTAGTTTGTTAGGTATATATTTTATATAACTATATGTTATACACATATCCTCCAGAAATTCTAAAGATTGATTTTTTTATTTACTATTTCTGGGTGACAGATCTCTCCTACACATGCATGTGAATCTGTCTGGAGCAATTCTGAAGGCAAAAATAATTTACATGAGCAAGTGGCCCATATACCTGCAATATCTATTCCTTCTGCAACTCTTCCTTCCCTCAATCCATTCTTATGTCCCCATGAGAAGTTCCTTAAAACTAATTAAATGAGAAACATCTCAGTTCTAATATATAGATAGTTCTGTGAAATATGCTGACATCATTGAAGAAGATTATTGTAGAATTATATTCACAATACGGTGTGTTTTTAAAAGACATCTCCCCATAAGAAGAAGTTAATTAAGTACCTTTATTTGGTTACTTGGTAGCCTTAGAAATTACTAAAAGTATGGCTTTTTAATGATTTATGACTCATGAGTAATAGTTGATCTAATGGTCAAGAACATGGAAAAAACAACATTGAAAGTAAATGGTGGTAAACAGATTGCTGTAGAAAGATGCAGATGGACTCCTTAGGCAGAGAGTGGGAAGATATTTATGTTCCATGTGGAATTCTATTAAAGATAATTTACTGAAAGTTAGGCTCTTAGTAATCATACAGATTAGGTGAAATGCTATATAAATGTCAATCAGCCTCTTCCCCAGACATTCCTACTTTAAGAAAGGGCTCAGGACATACAGATAAGGAACATATATAATCTCAACAAATTTCCCCTGAACAAGACTGATCTACTTACTACTACTATGGGGGGCTTATCTGGCAACCACAGACACCTATGCTAAGCTCTCAATATGACATGATACTCTGAAAAGACCAACCTGCCATTTGCTGAATGGTTGATGACATTTGATCTCTCCATTATGGCATGGGAGGAAACCTATTCTCCCTTGAACAGACACATGTAATAGATGTACATGAGATCTGTCCAGAAAAAGATCAGTGAGATCTTTTGTATGACAAGAATGGTTTGTATGACATTGATGTAACCTGGAGGCCAAGGAGAATAGATGGGAATTTGCATTCATGAACAATGACAACTTCACTGTATTAGTCAGTGGGGGCAGGGCAGTAGGCTCTGTTGAGTGAGCATGTGCTGTGTGGCCGTGTATTCAAAATGACTGAACAAGTAGAGTAGCGAATCTGCATCAAATTTTGTGTTAAGCTTCAGCATTCATCGGTGAAAACTATTCAGATGATTCAAAAGGCCGCAGCTATGGGCAACTGGTGACTGGCAGAATCATCACGACAACACACCCACTCGTGTATCACGTCTCATGAAGAGTTTTTTGGCAAAACATCAAATCATCCAGGTGACTCAACACCCCCTATAGCCCAGATCTGGCACCCTGCAACTTCTGGCTTTCCCCAAAACTAAAATCACCTTTGAAAGGGAAGGTATTTCAGACAATTGATGAGATTCAGGGAAGTACAACAGGGCAGCTGATGTCAATTGGGAGAATTATGTGAGGTCCCAAGGTGCCTACTTTGAAGGGGACTGAGAATTCATTGTCCTATGTATAACATTTCTTGTATCTTGTATCTTCTTCAATAAATGTCTCCATTTTTCATGTTACATGGCTAGCTACCTTCTGGATAGTCTCATATTTACATTCTTGACTCACAATGTTTTTGCCAGCATCACCGTCCATGGTCTTATGAACTGCTTTATTCACTACCACACCAACAGTGTTCTTTGAACTGATTAATCAATTTCACAGGAAATAAATATCATACTGAACTTTTGCCCATGGAAAACATCGGTCTTAATTTTCATCAACTCCATCACCTACATGGTGCTTGCCTGATAGAATTGTTAAATGAGCTTCTGAAGATTGACCTGGTGTCAGTTGTAAGATAAAACCTGAAAGGCGGGATTCTATCTTATAGGCTACAGTTTATGTTTTGAACTTTTGACATACACATAGGGTGATATTTTTCCCAAAGACAGAATATGTAGTTCAACAGGGTAGACATGACAATGACTCCTCTCTATATTATACATATAAACAACAAATTACTTTTTTGCCTTAATTCTTCAAACATTAGGCCATTAGGATAGATGTTACAATCCCCAAAAGAGAAATGCTCCCACCAGAGTATGCAACAATTTTTCCCTGAAACAGGGAGTTGAGACTGTCACCCAGATGTTGAGGGCTTCTCATGAAACTGAACCAACAGGTAAATAAAGATTTAATGTACTACACGGGCTGATTAATCCCAATTGCCAAGTATAAATTGGATTGTTGCTATACGATACCAAAGATTGCAGGAATATGGAGGTTATAGTCAGTACACAAATGAAGGTTTGAGTTATTTTACCAGGTTAAAACCCCACTGTTAGAGATGCTGGCTGAGTGCAGAGGAAATGTGGAATGGATAATAAAAGAAAGAAATTACAAATATCAATTACAACTACATGAGGACTTAGGGATGTAGAAAACATTTTGTTAGGTATACATTTATTTGCTTATCTTATTGGAGTACAGGTGTTAATCACTACTTTTCACTGTCTACTAGAAATGTGCTTTCTTTTTTTAACACCAAAAATTCTAATCGTGGTTTCTACCTGCTTGTGTTCATGCTTATTTTTTTAACTTTCAATATATTGTTTCTTAAATGATTCAAATTCTTTTATAATTATATTACCAAGAATAGATTATTTGCATGCCAATTTACATTCAATACATTTTATCTACCTTTTGAAGGAAGCAACCTAAGTACCCATCAGTAAATGAGTGGATCAAACACTATGATACATTTACACAGTGG
Organism: Mormoops blainvillei; assembly: GCA_004026545.1. Classification (NCBI taxonomy): domain Eukaryota; kingdom Metazoa; phylum Chordata; class Mammalia; order Chiroptera; family Mormoopidae; genus Mormoops; species Mormoops blainvillei. The sequence continues at coordinate 75,387 of PVJD01000163.1, read as the reverse complement.
AATACTACACAGCAGAAAGAAAGAAGGAACTCGTACCCTTTGCGACAGCATGGATGGAACTGGAGAGCATTATGCTAAGTGAAATAAGACAGGCGGTGAAAGACAAATATCGTATGATTTCACCCATAAGTGGAACCTAATCAACAGAACAAATGAGTAAGCAAAACGTAACCAGAGACATCGAAATAAAGGACAAACTGACAGTAACCAGAGGGGAGGGGGAACATGGGAAAAAGGGGAGGAGTGATCAAGGAACACCTATAAAGGACACATAGACAAAGCCAAAAGGGGTAGGACTGAGGGTGGGAGGTGGGAATGGAAAAGGTGGGGGTAAAATGGACAAAACTGTACTTGAACAACAATAAAAACATTTAAAAATAAAATGCAAAAAGAAAAAAGAAAATTAAATTAAAAATTCTTAAATGTAAGATATGTAGTTTGCTGAGTTGAATTATTTTTAAACTAAGAATATAAAACCAAATGTTTTATAGTTCTTTAAATCTAGAATTTCATTTTTGAGTGTTTCAAATATTTTATTTTATTTTTTATTTCAACTTTTAATTTTCTTAATGGTATTTTTTGAAGAGAAATTTTTTATATTGATTAAATCTAATTGATCAAATTTTTCTTATATGGCATATAATTTTTCTAATGTTCAATTACAGTTGTCCCCATTTTCCACCAATTACTCTCCCCTGCCCTACTCTCCCCCACCTCCTACATTCAGTCCTCCCCACTCTATTGTCTTTGTCCATAGGTCCTTTATGTATGTCCCTTGATGACCCTTTCCCTTCTTTGCCCCTTATTTATTTTTTAATAAATAAAAACTATTTTAGTTGTTCTTCTCTTTCACAGTGGAGATTTGTTCTGGATTCTGAAATATTGCCTTTTCAACTCTTTAAACCACAACAATAATTGCAAGTTCTGTTAATATAATTTTTATCAAAATTTCTAATGGTTCTGTTTGGTAAAGTGTCTCTTCATATCTGAAGGACAACTTTGTTAGGTAAAGTATTCCTGATTGGCAGTTTTTTTTTTTCAGTATTTAAATATGTCATCCTGTTTTCTCTTGGTCTAAAAGGTTTTTGGTGAAAACACCACTGATAGTCTTATGAGAATTCCCTTGTATTGGTGAGTCGCTTTCAAAATTCTTTTTTTTTAATTTTCAATACTTTAATTATAATGTGACTCAGTGAAGTCCTCTTTGAACTGAACCTCTTTGGAGACTTTTGAGCTTTATATGCATAAATGTTCATATTCAGTGAGCTTAAGTGAGAAGTAACTGGGAAGTTTATACAACACATTTTTAACAACTTTATCAAGGTGCATTTTCCATATCATAAAATAAACAATATTTTTAAGTTTTGTTGTAAGTGGGAGCACAGAATTGAGGAAGTAGTTAAAATTAATTCACTTAGGTTTAAAAGAGGAGGTACTTAAGTATGTGTCTGTGATAATGGGAACTCTCCACATCACACACACAGAAAAGAAAGTGCCAGTCTGGTGTGGGTGAGAGAGGACAGTGTCCAGCCAGAAGTTGAGAGGATTGGCCTTACCTAGGAGTAAAGAACATGTATCCTGTGTAACAGGGTAAAAGGTAGCATGCATAACTGGAGATACCAGTAAGTTAGTAGATTTGGTGGTGGACCTTTAGTAACAGTTGCTAATGATCACTTCTATTTTCTCAGCGAAGTCAGAGGCAAGATCGTCAATAAAAGTGTGTGTCTGTGAGTGGAAGGGGAGAAACCACTCGAAATTGTACAAGAATGAAAAAGATATGAAGTCATCCTTAGGAGTTAAAACTAAGAAAAATGATTGTTAGTACTAAGAGCTGGTTTGAATTTATAGGCCATAAATATAAAATAAGGCTAATCAACATAGTTAGACATTTTCTCCAATCATAACTGGGGGTATATATATATAAGCTGAGAGTATTGGGTTTAACTAGGTGTTAATCCAAGCATGGCTCTGCCCAAGGAGTGCTACAGAGTGGGAAGAAGCACAGCAAATGAGAATGTCTCTTAAGGGGTGATCATCATGATATTGTTATGGCCCATGGAATATTATCTAAGTGAAAGGGAGGAAGATCCTGAAGCAGAGGAGGTACAATGGAAAACTTAAAGCTCAAAGGTCAATAACCCTTAGAGACACTGATAAGGTACAATTATTTTACACAGGTATTTCATATAGGGTAAAAAAAGCCACTTGTTGGCTTCTAGTTCAACCTCCAAAAATATGTCTTTCAGTTAGCTGGAGAATTTTGTTTTTCTAATGTATGTGAATCAAATGATTTCAGTAATTTCTAGTAAATAGTGATTTTTACCTGCAGCATAAATCCTATTTTTATGTGATTTTTAGTGAATGGGTCTACTTAGGTTGTATGTGAGACCTCAGTCACTTTTTATATATTTCAAATGTAAGCATGCTTTTGAAAGCATAGGGTAACATGGACCTTATTGTAATTATTTGCGATAGTGTTGAGTAGCACATTCAAAATTTATGCAGCAGAAATTTTTAGCTTGAATGAATTAAAGATTTGGATTTGAAAACCTGTCTGTTTCTTAATATAATCAGATATGTGAGTCTCTATAAACTTTCTTTGCTTTCAAAGGCAAACATAACTAATAATTTCTGTGAAGGTCTTGAATCAGTCCAACATCTGTTCTTGGTTTACTATAAAAACCATGTCTCTGATCTCATGTGTTGAACTACTGTATGTTTGCCACTGTCTATTTCCTGTGAAAAAATATATTGAACAATAATAGCTTTTGTTCCTCACTCTCCAACCACTAAAACAGCTGAACAAATAGTATCCATGCTTTCATTTGGAATAATTTATTCCATGTATATGTTTATGCAGAGTCATTTGGCTTATTGGATGTTTCATCATTTAAAAATCAAATCTCAGAATTTTAGACTACTGAAAACCCCGGTCTAATAGTTTCCTCATGCTTATAGTAATTCTCTTAACAGCATTTCCTTCCTAATTCATCATCTTATTTTGTGTATAGTTTCATATATATGAGTCAAAGTGGTTGAAAATCCACTTTATTAACAAAGTTAGTGAAAATTTCCATTCAAGGCCAAATATTTTACAAATAACATTAAAAGATTAAATAATTTAGCATTTAAACCGTAAAAATAACTCTCTTTGCTCTTTTGTTACCTAAAGAAATAATAACTCTAGATTTGTAATGATGTAGATTTTAATACATTTTTCTTAACACATTCCAGATGACTTAAAGGTAGGCTGAGCAACACAGAGCAAGCCTAACTTCCATTCCACAAAGTATCTTATTACATAAACTTTCCTGGCTTAGACATGAAATAAGTCATGCACTGAACTAACAAGGAAAACGGCGACAGACTCATAGAGGGAAAGCAGGATGACAGCTAGGTGTGGGGGGTGGGGAGGTTCCAGGGTGGAGGGATTGAGCAAAAGCAAAAAGGACTCATGGACATGGACAACAGAATGATGATTGCTGGGCAGGAGTAGGATATAAGGGACTAAATAGTAGTGGAAAAAATACAATAAAGATCAAATCACAAAGTAAGACAAAAATAAGACAAATAAAAACACCACTTAAATGAAAAAAAATAAGTTACTTAAAAATCAGTTTAAAATCATTTGCAGTGGCAACAGTTTGGATTTTTTTCCTATTTATTTATTTATTTATTTATTTATTTATTTTTAGTATACAAAACTTTCCTAAACATTTTGGAATTCTAATTTAGACCTTGACCACTACAACACACCATTGGAAACCAGTCAGTCATTCAGCTATCCAGTGGACCCAATGTTTAATAACAGACTATTGGGAAAGCTCAGGGCACCTAATGTGTTCAGTTTACACTTAGACCTTACAATCAGTAAAGTGATATTAACTATCAGTCTTAAGGTTTCAGTTTGGAGTGTCAGCATTTAGTCACTTTAAGGAATAACCACGCTTTGGTGGTAATGATATCCTAATTCAGGAAATGGTGAAATTATGGCTGTAATAGTTTGCTAGGCTTGCTATCACAAAGTATCACAAACTGAGTAGCTCAGAACAACAGCAGCTTATTGTCTCACAATACCGAAGGCCTGAAATCTACAGTCAAGGTGTTGACTGAGCCATGCTCTCTTTTGGAGATGCTAAGGACTAGTCTGTTCTAGGTCCCTCTCCTAGCTCTGGTAGTCCGGCTTGTGGCAGCATATTTCCAATCTTCCCATGGAGTTTTCCTTGTGTGTATGTTTCTCACTGTGTCCAAAATGTCCCCTCTTTATAAGGACATCAGTCATATTAGGTAGTGCTTACCCTAATGACCTAATATTACCTTGATTATCTCTGTAAATACTCTATTTCCAAATAATATTATATTCTGAACTACTAGAAGTCAGAACTATAACATTTATTTCAGAGGAACACAATTCAATGCATAACAATGGCTTTTAATTTTGATACCTGGTTTGTCATAGGTATGGCATAGATATGATTTGCAACTGAACTGTTTTCTCAATAATGTTACATTCTTAAAATTTGATAAGCTACATAATTACACTTAATAGTATTTTAATACTCTAATTATTGTTACAAATAAGCACAAATATGACTTAATTATAACATCTTAAAATAGTTTAGTAACTATTTCACGAATCCAAATTTATGTAGTTTTGGAGCTCTCAGTGGATAACTTACTTTTCCCTCACCCTTGAGGTATGGATAGAACGTTCCCTTCAACTTAACATAAATGCATTTGAGTCAAGCATTCTTCCTTAGTGGTGAGCATAGCTCTAGTTATTGATATTACCATAACATTAAAAATCTAATTATTGACATTAGCATCACACCATAAACTCTTGTAATTCCTTACATGCAGTTTCTGGTGGCTTCTCTGTTACTGTGTCATTAATTTTATTTTCTTTATGACTTGTCAGAAGACTTAATAAGAAAGAATCTCAAATATCCAACACAGTTTCATAATATCATCATGTCTCCTTCCCACTATTTTCTGCACAATCTAAAGTTGATTTTATTCATTCATTCCTCACTCAATGCAAGGTAAATTTTCACACCAAGAATAACTGATTTATAGATTATATTCAATTAATTTTAAAATACTATGTTTACTTGTTAACCATTTCTTTAAAATCCATCTAATTATTAACTTCATTTGGGTACAGCTTTCTGCTAAATTACTTCCTTTTACAGATTTCTTTTCAAGAAAAAAAATCTGAAAAAAACTGAAAAGAATGAAGTAGGATTTAAAACCTCAAGTCTACAGTGAGATAGTTTCAATGTTTAAAGAGTTGGGTAGTTGTAAGAATCTCTAAGATATTCTGATTTTGTTTGAAAGTCTGACATTGTATGAAAGCTTCACTAATTATGCGCATTATGGAAGATGTTGCATGATATGTTTTCCGAATATAAATATTAGAATAATGGTAACTACCACTTACATTGTACAAATTATGTGCCAGCTTGTGCTATGTACATTATATTTTGTTTCTTTTAATTCCTACCAATTAACATGTAGATAAAATTTACCCTGATTTTACAGATGAAAAAACATGGGCCCAAAGATATTAAATATCTTTTGAAGGAAAATACAGGTAGAAAATGGGGGATCAGGTTTTGAACCCAGAATGGCTGATTGTCACCAAGCCACATACTGCCTCAAAAGCACAACCTCCCAACAATTCAACCTACTGAGTAGTATAAAATCCTGCCTCAGGGAATAATAATTCCTGTAGTTCCAGATTCACTAGAAACACAAACTAAACAAAAAAAAATGTAATTAAACAAAAGAATACATAATAAGCATGCAGTTATCTGCTGGGGATATCAGAGTGTTCTATATGAAAGAATATGAGATTTTAAAATTTTTGCTAATATATTCACATAGTCTCTTTGCCATCCTATTCATTTCTCTTTTATTCTAGTCTAGACTATCTTATTTTTAAAAATTCTGGTTACACTCAAATTAAATCTATTTCAAAAATCACTAATGGATAAAAAGTTTGAAATTCATGCAATGAAGTGATATTTCAACCTCCTGAGAATCTTTGATTTGGTAACACATGTAAACACAGCACACAAACACATCATTTGTATTTAGGGACTGGGAACATGGATACGCACCTGGTGATACACTGGCCAGGGACGCATATTGGCTATTGAGTGTCCTTATTTATGCATCCGAGTTCAACATGTTTTGGGGAGGATGAGGTCAGACCTACTCCCCTAGTTTGCAATCTCCCATCAGTGGACATTGGAGATTCTAAGGTCTAGTAATTGTCCTTGGAAGAATATACTGGGCAATGGAACTCAGTTTCTCTAATTCCCTGTCTATCTATACTTTATTTATTCAAACATGATCATTGAACATTTAGGGGCTGTGCTAGGCACTGAAATTTTGTTAGTAAATGAATGCAGACATGGGTTACTCTCTCACTGAGATTATAATCTAGAGTTATAATCTTTCATACATAATCACACAAAAATATAGAATTGCAACTTTTCATGACACACCTGGAAGTGATTATCTTGCTTCCAAAATGCCTCTCCTTACTGTTCTCCTCCTCTCCCCTCCTTTCTCCTTGTCAATGTTGTGAACACAACAATCTTCAGTAGGTAATCTAGAAAAGTCACCAAAAGTATCTCTCTGGGAAAAAAAAAAAGTGCCCATCCAGCCCCCTCACATTCAAATAGCCACATTACACTGTCTTTTAAGGACAATAAATAAATAAATAAATTAATTAATTAATCACATAAAAATAAATGAAAAAGGAAGGGGATATAACCAGCAGTCTCTATTCCTGCCAATTGATTTCTAAACACATTTAGAATATAGCTCACTTGAATTTAAGGATCTCTTGCAAAGTCATTTTGTGAAGCATCATAATAGTGAGCAAAATTCAGCAAGTTTTATTTATCAGATTCAGTAATTTTGGCATGAAAGGCAGACATCTGTACCTGTAGTTTTTCTGAGGCAGGTCAAGCCATGAAGGCAGGTTGAACCACAGGACAAAACAGGTTTGCTCCTCTTGTTCTTTTCGTTGAACTGATTATTCCATATTAAAATAGATTCTCCTTAAGCTTCAGTTGGCCTTCCAGTCAGTGATGGTTTTCCTGAACAGTATTGGCAGAAAGTTCTGACTCTGATTTGGATTTTGAGCTTTAGTGTCAGGTTGAGTAAGGAGTTGATTAAATTATTTCATTTCATTTCTAAGGTACCATTTTTAAATGTCAGATCATGGCTATATGCTAGACCTTGCATTATATTTTAAAAATGTATTTCAGCATACTTTTAAAGAAAAATATGCCCTAAAATAGGGGATCAATAGAGCCTAAGTGATGTACATTTATGCAGTTGAATCCTGTTGTCTGAAAATGAAACCTACATCCCAGTTGTTGCTTGAAATCTTCCAGCCTTCCTATGTGGTTACTAGTTTACATTTTAGTAAGTGCCATGCATAGGTCTCTAGCAATTCTCATTTCCAGTTAGCATCCTCACAATGAATCCTTATGCTGAACAGTGCATTTAGTCATAGACACATAGATATTTTGTAAAAGTTAAAAATTGATTAAATAATCACATTTAAATATTGCTTTCTATAGAACACCTTGCCTAAATTTAAATATAATTTAATATAAATTGTATGCCATGTTATTTTTTCTTCATAAAATGCCTTTCAATGATAGATCACAAAAATGGAAGACTGAGTAAGGGTTAAAGCAAGATGCTTGATTAAATATTTATGTAAGAATTACATAAAAGCACCAACTGAAAATAAATGAAGCATTATATTGTATTCTATATAACAATAGTATATAAACTTAAACCTTATATCACTTCTCTTTCTCTTAGTGTTAATCTTATATGAAGATAGTGTAGTATAATATAATGTTTTAAAGCTAAAAGCTTGGTCTTTGGACCTAATCAGACTGTTTTCTCTCATATTAGTTACATGTTCATGGGAAACTTACTCAACTTTTCTAAACCTAAATTTCTGCTCTTATAAAATGTAGATAATATTGCAAGGATTAAAATAACATTACATTAAATAATTGATTTAGAGTGCCTTGTAGTGCCTGGTAAGCAATAAATAATAGTTCTTTTTCCACATTTCCCTAATTTGTTCATAGTCCACTTCTCAGACTTAACCTCTAAGTTAAAAATCCAGGAAAAGAATGATCAGCAGTACTAATTATCACTGCCCATCCTCCAGGTTCTGTGGATTGTGAAAATAGTTTTTTCCCCCATTTTTTTTTGTTATTACTTGTATGTAAACAGCTCTACAAAACTAATAGGGTTGTTATTCCTGTAGCCACCTCCATCTCCCCAGTGCCAGTATTACCTAGTGCCCTCTAGGAATGATGTATTACTTGAAGCTGTATTTCAGCAAGTTCTTATAACATTTTTTCTGTCTACCCTGCTTCCTTTGACTTTAGCTTGCTATCCAGATCTTATTAGAAATTCTTCTGTTGTCAGTTTTCTTTGTAAATCTAGCTCAGTGGACCTATTTTATATCAAGAAATGTTTAAAAACTAGTGGACTGATTGTGTTACAGGATTCATTAATCTTATATTAATTTTGATATTACTAAATGCCTCTAGAATATTAGTAGTGTTTGGTAGGTTCTTTTCCTTGAAAGAGTTAGCATCACTCTGGATTTCAATACCTACAGAATCCAGGCTAAATAATTTAGTGGTGGTGAAGAAAAGAAAAAGGACCATAAAGATTTTGGTTCATAGAGTTCAAAGTTGAAGGTGATTTTAAAAATCTGAGTGACATTCCTGGTAGGTCAAACACAATTAACGATGAGAATTGGTTGGTGTTATTTTAATTAATTATTAGTGTGGCAGAGAAAATAAGAGATTATTAACCCTTATATTTTCAACATTCAAGTTCTTTCATCTACTTAACTTCTTCATCCAACAGTGTTTCATTCAGACTTGCTGCTGAGATTGCAAATTTTGTTTACATATTTATTCCTTTCTTATTTAAGAATGTCAAAACATGTTCTTTTTAACAATTATACTGGGGTTCACAAAAGCCTCCATGTATGTAATTACATTACTTAGGGCAAAGTAACTGGATTGAAAATATGGAAATAAATGACACATTGTTTTACATTTTAAATATTTTCACAAACCAAAATCTAGTAATTTAATTTCTAAGATTGTTTATTTCAGGGAAATACTAAGAAATTGATAAATACTCCATTGAAAAATTTATTGCAATGTTATTTTTATTGGTTGAAATCAACTAAGATTATGTATGCATATAAACAAACACTAAAAAAATCAGAATATTTTAAAATGTTGATTTTCCTGTGTGGTTAAATTATTGTTGCCTTTCTGTTTTTATTATACTTGATATTATCCAAATACTTTTTAAGATAAAGCTTATATATATACACATCCATGTGTGTATCTCCTATGTCATTTTTTTGTGGAAATCAATACCTATTTTGCAAATAAATTCAAGGGTGCCATCTTTTATACATATGGTAACTAAAATTTAGTTCTAAAAATAAGCCCTGATATTTAAATGTTTATCTTGGTGAAGTTTTATTTTAAAATACCAAGCATCTCTGAAAATAGTGAAGGTTGGAACTGACCAAAATGATTAGGCAAGTTTAAATGTATTGCCATGATAGAATTCAGCAAATGTATCCTCAAAGTAATGGAATCCACTTGACTCTGCTCAGGACTGATTGCATCTCCATCCCATAGCTACACAGTGTAAACATTGCAGAGACCATAATGATAGAAAACATCCAAGCAATCCCCAACAATCACAAAGCCACCGTTATGTTACATGCTTTATAAAACTTTAAATTGTCACAACAGCATGAATTCTATGCAATTTGAATACAAAAGTAAAATTTACTAATGAAATGCAGTTGTCTCCTTTCATCAGTAGATTGCGACTATGAATAACAGTAAATAGGGAGTAGCAACTTTAATTTTAAAAATGAAATAAACCTTAACTTTATTGACTGCTTTTACAAAATCAACTTTATTAAGATCCTGTGAAAATTTAGCCTATGCCAAATGGGCCATGTACATTTTTGAAGCAGTTAGTAAAATTGAGAAAATGAACACAAGTTTTTGTATTTTCACTAGGTAGTGGAAATTTTTTGCCATTCTTTAAATTCAGGTGAGCATACACAAATCCAACTGCATATTTCTATTGCTGAGGTACTTAATGAGATAAACATTATCATAGTAAAATTAAAAGATAAATACACAGTCTTGTGCTCATTGGGCATTTGCTGTCTATGAATGGTACTTTAAATCGGTGGGCCATTATCTGTGACATTACATATTTTAATACTGAGATTTACTTTATAAAATATATTTTATAATGTAATGTCACTGACAGAGTATCTACATTTCTATTTTCCCTTTTGTGTAAGTGAAAAGCATACTTTTCACAGAGACCAGATTCCGCTCAAAGTGAAAAACTGCCTTTTAGATTTAGAACACATAAAATAAGGAAAAATATATCTGAATTAGTATTAAGAATGACATCGTAAGTCTATAAGTTAGCAAAAATATGTTTCCTTTGGAATGTTTTGAGGCATGGTTAGGGAATTAGAACACAGTTAGAAAGGCAAATACCACTCACCTAAACCTATCTATAAGTTTGTTTGTGAACTCAGAGAGTCAAAATTTTGAATATTGTTCTAGAATGTGCTATTTTTCCTATTAACTTAATGGCTAAATCAGTACATAACCTAGATTACAGCCAATATGGAATATGCTGATCACTTTACATACATAATTTCATTTAACCTTCTCAATAATCACATACTTGTTGATGGTAGTTATAACATCAATTGACAAATAAGGAAATCGGGGCTTCTAGGTTGTCCCGGACTCCAGAACCAATACGTTGTACAATTATTTTAATACAGCAGATTTAAAATATTCCTATATGCGAGTTAAAAAATTTCCAAGATATTAAAAATGACTTTTTATCATTGTAAAGCTATTTTTTTGACATTTTAAAGGAAATGAGATGAAGTGCAAAGTGATTTTCTGTGAAAGAACCCATGAGTAAAATTCACCTACTATTTTAAATAACAAATACAGTAGTTAAGAAATATTTACTTATTTCCAATTTTTGATTGAGGTAAAATACTTCAATTATTTTATAAAATATTTAAAAGATATTTAAATATTACATGAACATAAGTTTCATATTACATTATACATTTGCTATTTAGATTTATATCTAGTGTAAATTCAGCTTGTTTAGTTCTTTATCTTATACCTCAGTATGTTAAAACATCTTTTTCTTTTTGGTATCATGAAATCCAAGCATAAACATTATAAATCCACATCAGGTTGGGTCCTGGACATTACAGAGCACTGATCATCTACTGCCATACCTTCTGCCATAGTCAGTATCAGTTCTAGGCACCAAACAGTTCTGAGTTCTAGTAGTTTTGTTTGCCTGGAACAAAGTATGCAGCAGAGGGCTGCACATAAGAAAGCCTGGCACATCCTAAATTAGAAGAGTTTGCTTTATTTAGTTCACTACTGATAAGGTTTCAACTTAGGTGGCTAGATATAAAGACCACATCCTTCCACTCACAGAAGGCAATCTCTTAGTGGCCGTCATAGTTGCCCAGAGTTGGAAAGAATGGGTAAGGTATGAAAATAAGGCATTTGGGTTAAGATTACAGATACTGTACTTTTATTTCCCTAATATTTTCTTTAAGATTATTATTACATTGCCCACATGTGAGAAACCTATAGCCAGCATCATACTTATTGGGCAAAACCTAAAAGCTTTCCCACCAAGATTAAGAACAAGACAAGGATGTCTACTTTCACCACTTCTATTCAACATAGTAGTGGAAGTCCTAACTACAACCATCAGACAAGAAAAAGAAATAAAAGGCATCCAAATTGGAAAGGAGGAAGTAAAACTGTCACTGTGTGAAGATGACATGATAGTGTACACAGAAAACCCTATAGACTCCAATAAAAAACTACTTGACATAATAAGTGAATCTGGCAAAAAAGCGGGATATAAAGTCAATATTCAGAAATTGAAGACATTTTTATATACTGACAATGAACTATCAGAAAGAGAAACCAAGAAAACAATTCCATTTACCAGAGCAACAAGAAAAATAAAGTACCTAGGAATAAACCTAACCAAGGAGGTAAAAGAACTTTACTCAAAAAAATACACAACACTGAAGAATGAAATTAAGGAAGACACAAATAAATGGAAGCATATTCTGTGTTCATGGATTGGAAGAATTAACATCATCAAAATGTCCATACTACCCAGAGCAATGTATAGATTCAATGCAATCCCTATACCAATGACATATTTCACAGATATAGAACAAACATTTCAAAAATTTGTATGGTCTCATAAATGACCCCAAATAACTGCAGCAATTTTTAGAAAGAAAATCAAAGTAGGAGGGATCACAATAACTGTTATGGAACTATATTACAAGGCCACAGTAATCAAAATAGTTTGGTACTGGCATAAGAACAATGCATAGATCAATCAAACAGAAGTGAGAGTCCAGAAATAAACCCATATCTCCATGGTCAATTAATATTTGAGAAAGGGAGCAGAAGCACAAAATGGAGTAAAAATAACCTCTTCAACAAATGGTGTTGGGAGATCTGGGCAACTACATGAAGAAAATGAAACTCAACCACCAAATTACACCATACCCAAAAATAAATTAAAGATGTTTAAAAGACATAAATATAGGTCACAATATCATAAAAGTCCTAGAGGAGAACATAGGCAGAAAAATCTCAGATATTCCATGCAACAATATTTTCACTGATATATCTCCTATTAGAGCAAGGAATATAAAGGAAAGAATAAACAAATGGGACTTCATCTAAACAAAAAACTTCTTCACAGCTAAGGAAACATTGGGAAAATGAAACATATGGGAGAATATATTCACCAATGGTACTTTGGTTTGATCTCCAAAATATATGAAGAGCTTACATGATTCCACTCCAAGAAGACAAATAACCCAATTAAAAAAGGTGCAAAGGATGTGAATAGGAACTTTTCCAAGGAGGACATATGGAGGGCCCAGAGAGATATGAAAGGATGCTCAGCATCACTAGCCATCAGAGAGATGCAAATTAAAACCACAATGAGACACCACTTCACACCAATCAGAATGGCCACCATAACCAAATCAACAAATAACAAGTGCTTCAAGGTTGTGGAGAAAAGGGAACCATAGTGTGCTCTTGGTGGGAATGAAGACTGGTACAGCCACTGTGGAAAACAGTATGGAATTTCCTCAGAAAACTAAAAATGAAAGTGCCTTTTGACCTGGCAGTTCCACTGGTGGGATTGAAATACCAGTTCGAAAGAACCTATGCACTCCAATGTTCATAGTGGCACCATTTACAATAGCCAAGTGCCAGAAACAACCTAAGCACCCATCAGTAAATGAGCAGATTAAAAAACTATGTTACATTTACACAATGGAATACTATGAAGCAGAAAGAAATAAGGAGCCCCTACGCTTCACGAGAGCATGGATGGAACTGGGGAGCATTATGCTAAGTGAAATAAGCCAGCCAGTGAAAGTCAAATGCCATATGATCTCACCTATAAGTGGAACATAATCAATAGAACAAACAAGCAAGCAAAATATAACTAGAGACATTGAAATAAAGAACAAGCTGATAATAATCAGAAGGCAGAGGGATATGGATAAAGGGGGAAAATAGAGGAAGGGTCATCAAGGAACATGTACAAAGGACACATGGGCAAAGCCAAAGGGAGTAGGCTCAAGGGTGGGAGGAGGGGATGGGTGGGGATGGGGGAGTGGTGATTACACCAGTCTGCATCCCCACCAACAGTGCACTGGGGTCCCTTATTTTCCACATCCGTGCCAGCACCTGATGTTTGTTGATTTAACGATAGTCATTTTGGCAGGTGCGAAGCGGTATCTCATTGTGGTTTTATTTTGCAACTTCTGATGGCTACTGATGTTGAGCACTTTTTCCATATGTCTCTGGGCCCAGTGTATGTCCTCTTTGGAGAAGTGTCTATTCAGGTCCTTTGCCCATTTTTTAATTGGTTTGTGTGTCTTCCTGGTATTGAGTTGTATGAGTTCTTTATATAATTTGGAGATCAAACCCTTATCCGATGTATCATTAGCAAATATGTTTTCCCATAGGATTGGTTCCTTTTCCATTGTGATGATGGTTTCTTTAGCCATACAGAAGCTGTCTAATTTGATGTCATCCTGTTTGTTTATTTTTTCCTATATTTCCCTTGTCCTAGGAGACATATCAGCAAAAATATTGCTATGCAAGATATCTGAAAGTTTAGTGCCTATGTTTTCCACCAAAATTTTTATGGTATCATGACTTATATTTAAGTCTTTTATCCATTTTGAGTTTGTTCTAGTATATGGTGTGAGTGGTGGTCTAGTTTCACTTTTTTCTATGTACCAGCCCAGTTCTCCCAACTCCATTTATTGAAGAGACTATATTTACTCCATTGTATGCTCATGCACCCTTTGTGAAATAATAATTGACCATAGAGACATGGGTTTATTTCTGGGCTCTCTAATCTGTTCCATTAATCTGTGTGTCTGTTCTTATGCCAGTACTGGTAGATTTGATTACAGTGGACTTGTAGTATAGTTTGATATCAGATATTGTGGTCTCTCCAATATTTTCTCTCTCAAGGTTGCTCAGGTTACCAAGGCCCTTTCTGATTCCATGTAAATTTTTGCAGTATTTGTTCTATATCTGTGAAATATACCACTGATATTTTAATAGGATTTGCATTGAATCTGTAAATTGCTTTGGGCTATATGAAATTTTTAATTCTATTAATTCTTCCAATCCATGAACATGGTATATACTTCAATTTATTTGTATCTCTCTCAGCTTCTTTCTTCATTGTTCTATAGTTTTCTGAGTATAGGTCTTTTACCTCCTTGGTTATATTTATTCCTAGGTACTTTATTTTTCTTGTTGCTCTGGTAAATGGAATTGCTTTCTTTGTTTCTTTTTCTGATAGTTCATTGTCAGTAGACAAAAATACCTTCAATTTCTGAATATTGACTTTGTATCTGGCTCTTTTGCCAAATTTGTTTATTAGGTCAAACAGTTTTTTAGTGGAGTCTATAGGGTTTTCTATGTCATTATCATGTAGCCTGAAAATAATGTTTTATTTCCTTTTTTCCCATTTGTACGCCTCTTAATCCTTCTTCTTGTCTGATCACTGTGGCTAGAACTTCCAGTACTATGTTGAGTAAAAGAGGTGAGAGAACACACCCTTGTCTTTTTCCTGTCTTAAGGAAAACACCTTTAGTTTTTGCTCATTGAGTATGATGTTGGCAGTATGGTTTTTGTATATGGCATTTGTTCTGAGGTATGTTCCCTCTATTCCTACTTGCCTAGTATTTTTATCATAAATGAGTGCTGCATTTTATCAAATGCTTTTTCAACATCTATTGATATGATCATGTGATTTTTGTCCTTCATTTTGTTTATGTTACATATTATATTTATTGATTTGCAAATGTTGTGCCATTCTTGCATCCCTGGTAAAATGCACATAAATCATTTTGAAAGATAGACCATATGGTAAGACTCAAAACAAGCTTTAACAAATTCAAGAAAACTGAAATCATATCAAGCATCTTCTTGGACCAAAATGGTCTGAAACTAGAAACCAGCTTCAAGGAAAACTTTAAAAAACATTCAAATACATTGAGGCTAAATAACATGTTATTAAATAATGAATGAGTTAACAATGAGATTAAGAAAGAAATCAAAAATACCTGGAAACAAATGGAAATGAGCACAAAACAACCCAAAGCCTATGGGGCATAGCAAAGGCAGTCCTAAGGAGGAAGTTTATAGTGATACAGGCCTACTTAAAGAAGACAGAAAAATCTTAAATAAAACTTAACCCTACATCTAAAAGAACTAGAAGACCAACAACAAAACCCAAATGATCAGAAGGAAGGGAATAATCAAAATCAGAGTAGAGTTAAATGACATAAAGACAAAAAAAAATCACAGAAGAAAAACCCTCAAAAAAATCAATGAATCCAAGAGCTTGTTCTTTGAAAAGACAAACAAAATTGACAAACCTTAAAAAAAAAGAGGAAGACCCAAATAAATAAAATCAGAAACAAAAGAGAATTTTTGTGATTTTGTGAATTGAAACCACAAAAATACAAAGGATTGTAAGAAATTACTGAGGTATATGCCAAGAAATTGGACAACATCGGTGAAATGGATAAATTTCTAGAAACATACAGTCTTCCAAAACTGAATCAAGAAGCAACAGAAAACCTGAATAGACTGATAACAACCAGCGAAATTGAAGCAGTAATCAGAAAACTCTGACACACAAAGCCCTGGACAAGATTGCTTCACAGGTGAATTTTACCAAATATTCAAGGAAAATCTAACCCCTGTCCTTCTCAAACTATTCCAGAAAATTCGAGAAGAGGGAAGACTCTCAAACTCTTTTTACAAGGTCACTATTTTCCCAATTCCAAAGCCAGGTAAAGACACAACAAAGAAAGAAAATTACAGGCCAATATCTCTGATGAACATAGATGCTAAAATCCTAAAAAATATTGTCAAACTTATTCATTTTAAAGATGATGACAGCAACATCCAAAGTCACACTGCTAATAAATATTTCAGCTAGGGTTTTTCAGAGTCCCAAATACTTCACAGTATGTGTTTTTCATTTGTTAATGCCCATAAACTGAAATTTTCATGGTGATGTTTTTCATAGGTGATTTTTCTTTGATTCTTTTAGGCAATATCTCTCAACTGTCCAAGAGTGGAAAAATCTGTAAAACTCTAAAACACCAACTCCCATGATAAAGTATTTCATTGTTCATCACTTAACCCTGCCTTATTATTTCTCCAGTATATCTAAGAGGAACACTCAACTAATATTTATGGTCTGGAGCTAAATTTTAGTGGGCAAATCTATGGAAAATAAAACCCTCATGATAATGCATGCCCTGTAGAAACCCACCTTGGTTCAGTGATGCTGTGATTTCGTGTCAGCACACATTCCATTTCATCTCATAGTGAAAACCTTCATTTATTTATATAACAGTTAAATGTTTTTTTCTTTCTGATTTAGTTTTGTGCTTTTCTATTAGAAACAAAACGATACTTGTATTCAATTAGTGTGAATGCGTTTGCATGTGGTTGACATCCTTTGGTTTTCTTTGATGGCGAATATAGAGATGATTTTATATTACTAAAATGAAAATGTTCAAAGGATTTCATCGTCTATATAGGAGGTATATTGAATACATCCAAATTATACCCCATGCCCTAAATATATATGTTTATTATTTTATTGCCAAGGTGAGATTATTCAATTTCTACTTCCAATTTTTCATTTTATGTTTCTCATATTCATGCATTCCTTATGATATTTTTAAAATATAAGGGGGATGAAGAGAGTGAAAAATTGGAGGAAAGAAAAGTACTCTGCTGTTTCACCTTACTTATGTATTATTCTTGTTCTGTTCTTTCTCTTCTTGCACAAAAATGACCTTACCAACAAAACTCCATAGTTTCCCTTTTTTTCTTTCATTTTTGTCATGTTCTTTTCCCCAAAATTTTGTGTCATCTAAAATACCAAATTACTTTTTCATTTATCTCTCCAGAAATTTACAAACCTGAAGTCCCAAACTATAAGGTCATGGGAAAACATTTACATGTGGAAAATTATGAGATTTCTAAATCCTTAATAGTTCAATAGTAAGAATTCTTATTAATACAGATATCTGAGGAACAAAGAACCTGTAGCAACTGCTTAGCTAATTCCCAGTGGATTTATTATACATAGAATAGGGATTCTTCCTTGTCCCACCAGACCATATCTACATAGACCTCCTGGCAGCAAATGCTGTGTAAACTTGGCAGTATTAATAAACAGAAGAAAAACATTCTTGCTTCTCACTCAATATCACAGAAGTACACTATTAAAAGTACTTTCTTCTCTTTGTATCTTAATCACACCAAAAAGCAGAGTACATTGACATTTTAAGAAAAATATTAAACCATTTTTTAAAAAAATGCAGACTTCCATAGCATTAAAGCTGGAGTGATAACTCAAAATACCAAATTTTTCAACATTTGTAAACAAGGACACCCATCAACTTAAATTTGCTTGACAAATTTCTCCTGTGAGGTAAATATAATCCTTTTATGATTATTAAAACCAATGTTTTTTTGATAACACAGACCTCAATTAAATGAACACATAGTTTAATCAGTTGTTTTAAATAGTAATATTTTCAATTCAGCAATTAACAGTAGTTCATTTTAAAAAGCAGTGTCTTTTGGAACAACTCTTTTTAAGTTTCTTCCTTATTTTCTTTTTCTTTCTCTTTAAAAAAGAGATGTGTTTTGAGAAACCATATTAACATATTATTCATTATTAAACCTTAAAATTATATGCTTGGCAGCATATAGTTCTCTCTGGAGCTTTTGCAGTCTGTGGAACTTATTAGCTGTGATTTCATTGCAGTGGCAAAACACAGAATGTTCTATAAATTAAAACATTTGGCTATGGTTGTGGGAAATTCTCCATGATGAGTGGGGGTGGGGTGGGAGGAAACATGTAACTGTTTTCATCCAAAAATGAAAAAAAATCAGTGTTGGCTGAATTCGTGCTTGGGCTTGTTTATTTCAGAGAGTACAATTCTAAACAATGTGGGAATCACAGTAATTTTAGAACCTCTGTAGATGAATTTACAAGTTAAATCACAATGTTTACAAAAGGACATATAGAGCAGTACACCTTACTTATCCCAGATGCTGGTAATCTGAACAGTGGGCTATCGATAAAATGGGCAATAACTTGGCTGTTCTGCAATGCCGACTCCATTTTGCCAAGTCTTTTTTTTTTTTCTTTCTGATAGCATGGCCCACTGTTTCTTATCATAATCACCATTTACTATCTTTCCATTTCCCAGTTCATCTTTAACTAAATTATTTTATTGGAATCAATGTGTGTGTGTGTGTGTGTGTGTCTGTGTGTGTGTGTGTGTTCCCCTCATTGGCCCATGCAGATCAAGACAGCATTATTTTCTGATATAAATACATTTTTGCTTAGGAGCCCATTTCTATGAAAATAAACATGTGTATATACTGCTAACGTTATTTACAGCTTATACAAGATAGAAATGATGAAGATTAGATAATTGTAAATAAATTACTATCAATGTATAAATAACAGGGACACTTTCAAATAAACTGCTGATACTTAAACTTGTCATATAATTACAAAATAATCACAGATAACATCAGCAACTGTTTTGAAATGATAAAATTTGATTCAGTAGAACACGTATAAATTTGCACTCGGTAAAGCAGCTGCAAACTGTGGAAAACACTTTAGTTCGTGGGGCTAGAGGCTTTTCTGCAGCCACCATGAAGCTGTGTTGAACCCAGAACTCTCTTCTCCTTTACAACTTCCAAACTTCTTTTTTTCTCTTTCCTTTTTTTCTTCCCTTTTGCCTCTTTTTGTTTCCTTAACTACCTTTAATCTCATCTTTACTAAAATTTTAAACACAGTATGTATAACCTATGTTACTCTGACATTAAACTCTAAATCTAAAGGACTTTTATCTTTGAGGTAGCTTTTATAAACCTAGAAATATATGCGTGTATCTAATTTGTTTTTAAAATTCTGCATTAAATATATACAGTGTATATATTTGATAAAATAATTGACAGTATATTGACTTCAACTGTATTATTTACTTTCAAGCAGTGAAAATTTCTGATTTCCTTACTTACTATAGAGTTTGTCTTCATGTACTTTATATCCTCTGAGATCTCTTTCTGAGTTAAATCCATAAGTATCCCTGCCCTAGCCTAAAGCCACCTGCTAATTTTTTTTTTAACATAGTGTCTTATAAGAGACCTGTCTGGGAGGTATCCAACATGTAATGTGTAAAATAGAGATATTTACTGAAGAAGATACAAGATACAAGAAACATTGTACATAGAACAATGAAGCCTCAGTTCCCTTCAAAGTAGGCACTTGGGACCTCACACATTTCTCTCATTTACCATCAATTACCTCATAGTATTTTCCTGAATCTCATCAGCAGCCTGAAATCTCTTCCCTTTCAAAGGTGATTTCAGTTTTTGGAAAAGCCAGAAATTGCAGGGCACCAAATTTGGGCTATAGGGGAGCTGAGTCACCTGGGTGATTTGATGTTTCACCAAAAATTCTGCATGAGATGTGATGCAAGCTGCCAATCACCAGCTGCCTATAGCTGCAGCCTTCTGAATCATCCAAATAGTGTCCAAGGAGAAATGTTCAAGCTTAATGAAAAATTTAATGCAGATATATTGGTCTACTCGCTCAGTCATTTTGAATGTGATGGCCACACAATACACATGCTCATTCAATGGTGTCTACTGCACCTATTAGTACAGTGAAGTCCGTCATTGTTCACACATGTGCATTTCTGTCCACTGTCCTTGGCTGCCACGTTATGTTGTGCAAGCAATTCTTGTTAAATTAACAATGGCTGGACTTTTTCTGAACACACCTTATATGTGGACAAATTTATACACCTACATTTCTACTGTGCTTAGTGGTAAGAGGGCTAAAACTAAGACAAAATGAACTTGGGTAATTAAATTTAGCTCATACGTTGTTTGAAATGTGACATGATAAAAATTCCCAATTTGTGTCATGGCTTGCTGTTTATAAAGAGCTTGAAAATAAGTTTACTCACCACATTGGAAAAATGAAGGCAACAATTACAAATTTTTTCTTACCATTGTATTGCCACGTTGAATTCAGCTCCAAGTAGTGTTTCCTGCACAGAGCTTTTGTGACATACATCCGTTTTACAAAAAGACCTTCAATATGGAATGATTTTTTTTTATCAGAAGTATTTGGGTACTTTTTGGAAACCAGCAGGTTCCTAATAAATTTACATTAATAAAAATATTGAAACCAACAAATGAGAATTGAAGAGAAAAATATAGGTGAAGGAAGCCCAATGGAAAGAAACAGTAGTTTGATGGTTTTTCCCACTTGGTAAGTTGGTTGAACATTTCACTCTTTGCTTTGGACATGATTTTAAAGCTCATTAGTTCTAACTTCCTAATGTTACACATCAGGCAACAAAGCCTCAGAGAGTTTGTGTGGGTCATACCTAGAAGGATTTCCCACAAACCAGTTCAGTGTTCTTTCCACTGCCACATGCTATTATCAACCTAACTATCTCTAGAAGAACACAGGAGAATGTAGTGCACAATGAATTAAAATTGAAGACCTTTATCATTTATTAGCAAGTAACTCAGTTCTGCTGAGCCTCAGTTTCCACAGGTAAGATTAGAATCATCCTCTCTATACTGGAATGGAGTAGGCATGATCATTAAATAATGTAGACTCCATGAAAGGGAACTGAATGCCTGAAAGCATTTTCTAAATCAAAATACATTTAATTTTATATTTATATACTATAAAATGAATTCCAAGACTAAATTAAAATACTTAATCATCATTCTCTACTTGGGCATTTCTCTTATTTAGCATACAGTTATTCATTGAAAGACACAGAACACAAGGTAAATATGCTTGTATACCAAACACAATAGTCAATGCAGGAGATATAACATTTAAAAAAGATTTTTTTTTTCTGTCAGAGTTTATTTTAGTTGGCTATACTGTGTTAAAATCCCAACTGCTTTTGGTAACAATAGCTTTTCATAGTCACACGTTATACTCATTGCATAGTCAATAGTATGTAATTGGAGGAGGAAAGTATGAATGAGCAGAGATTTGGGGCAGAAGACAAACTTGATTCCTGTCTTTTTCTTTAAGCCTCACAGGTAATCCTTCAACCAATCTTGTTGGCTCTAAAAAACTAACAAATCAATTGTCTTTCATTCTCAGCTTATGTCATCTAAGAGAAATATCATCACCTTTAATAAGAGATCATACAATAGGCTCCTCAGTACAATTGTTTCTGCTTTAACTTCTGACCTCTACATTCTATTTGGCACAAAGAAGTCAAAATAAACTTTCAAGCAAACAAATAAGTTTGACTAAGTTGTAGCTGTTTATCCCCTGCTGTGGTTACCAGTGCACTGACAGTGACTTCAGGCCCCTCTGTGGTGGGATGTGGGTGTGAGTCCATGGGTGATTTGGTTGCTTCCTAATTCTCCAACTCATTTTATACCACCTACATTCAGCCCAAATCTATTGCTGGCACAGATCGATTATTTTCTATCTCAGCACCTATAAACTTTAGTTCTCTCTGCCTGAATGCTGTTTTTACTTATCCTTTGCTTGGCCGACTTCATTTCTGTGGGTTATTTCCGAGCTCTGGGTTTAAATTTTGTCTTCATAAAGGATCCTCCCATTACTGCAATGCCTGTGGTCACTCCTTTTTCAGCAAATATTGAGTGCCTGCTATAAACTGAATGTCTGTGTCCTCAAAATTTATATGCTGAAGCCCTAATTTAATGGTATTTAGAGCTCGAGACTTTGGGAAGTAATTATTTCATGCGTGTAGAGCACCCAAGAAAGGATTAATGTTTATTAACATTTATATAAGTAAAGGCAGAGAGCTCCCTCTCTCTCTCTCCCTCTTTCTGTGTCTCTCTCCCTCAGCCATGTGAGGATACAGTGGGAAGACAGGAAGGTAGCTACATACAAGACAGAAAGTCATCCTCATCAAATACTACCTGTGCTGGCCCCTTGACCTTGGACCTCCCAGCCTCTGGAACTGTGAATAATTGTTGTTATTTACATCTCTCAGTCCTTAGTATTTTTATTATAGTAGCCTGAACTAATACCATACCTATAAACCTAGCCATGGCCAGTTACTCTATATCACATCACTAAGTTATTTTATCCATACTACTTAAGATGATTGTTACCTGCCTTACTTAAATATTTATTTAATTATTTATTCTGTACATCCATAAGGTTTTAATTTTCAAGAGGCAATAATTTTGTTGCCCTTGTTCACAGAAATGTTCCCAGGGCTAAGCCTATTGTCTGGCATACTATAGATATTCAATGTGTGTATTGAATAAACAAATGATTTCACAAATATTTCTTGAGAAGTATTTTGTGTCAGTCATTGTCCTAAGGGTAAGGTGCTACCCTATGCTAGAGGCCAGGAATGAAGCTGTGAATAAGACTTAACTGATCTCCTGAGGAGAATCTAGTATGTACACCCTGCTTCCCCTTTCATCACATGCTGTTGCATACACTCTAGTTTGTTTCCTTCTCCAATACCACAGTTATTCCACAAAGCAGAAGAGTAGTTTGTGTTTTTTCTTCTTTTATTTTGTCTTTTTTCCCTCATAGGATGCAGAGAGAGACTTTTGTACATGTATAACATATTTTTTGAAGTCAAGTTGTTTCTAAGATTTTCATGAAGACACCGGAAAGCTAGAGAATTTCTCATAACATCTCTTCCAGTCCTCTCCCCTTCCTTATTACTTGTAGAAAATCAGAAATGTCTTTCTTGAAAAAAAAGTTTTGAAGCATAAACAGGAGTTAAATTAGAGGAAAGACAAGGAAAGGAATTATTGGCAGGGGGAATGAAACAAAAAACAAAAATACTGGGTTTGTTTAGAACATGACCAGTGGATATTTTCTTTTTATAT
Organism: Mormoops blainvillei; assembly: GCA_004026545.1. Lineage (NCBI taxonomy): Eukaryota > Metazoa > Chordata > Mammalia > Chiroptera > Mormoopidae > Mormoops > Mormoops blainvillei. The sequence goes on along the minus strand of PVJD01000163.1, from coordinate 51,724 downwards.
GTCAACAGAAATTGCAATGAACAACATAACAAACATGTAATCATCAAAAGCACTTGAGTATGTACATTAGTTTTCTAGAGTTGCTATGACAACTCTAGAAACATTCACATACTGGGTGGCTCAAATGATAGAAATTTATCGTGTCATAATTCTGGATGTTAAAAGCCCAAAATGAAGGTATTGGCAGATTTTGTTCTTTCTGAGGATTGGGAGGGAAGGATGTGTCCCAGGCCTCTGATCTTGGCTTGTAGATGACCATCTTTTTCCTGAGTCTTTTTGTATCATCTTCCCTCTTCCGCTACCTCCATGTCCAGATTTTCCATTTTTGCAACACCAGTCATATTGAATTAGAGTACACCACAATACCCTCAGTTTACATTGATTACTTCAGTAGAGACTTTATCTCAAAATATGGTTACATTCTGAGCCACTGGGGGTGACTCTAACATAAAAATGTGGGAGATACACAATTCAACCCATAATAGCGGTTCAAATATTTCTGTGAACTATAAAGAATTGAAAATATCTCAAACATCCACATTCTTATATATTTCACTTAATGATTACAGGGACTAAGAAGGACTATATAGAAATACCTGATTTCTAGAAAAAAATATTCTACTCTTAAATCACTTATTACAGTTCTTTCAGATGCATAGGCTGGAATTGTTTGGAAGATGTTTTTATAAGCCATTAATTGGGTAGAAACGAGGCTTTGGAGTTCACAACTGAACTTGAAGAAAAAGAAAGAAGAAATGATATACTAAAAGAGAGGTAGGAAAAGGAAGATTCATCTGTGAGGACTATATGGGAAGAGTCCTGGGGTGAAGATGAGGCAGGCTAGGATCAGAAGGTAAAACATGAAAAACTATGTCTTATGTGGACATTATTACATTAGATTTTATTATGTATTAAAATGATTTACCAGTACACTGTACCATTTTATACTGTGCCAAATATTCCATTTTTTAAATGAGCCAAATAATGCTCAAAAATCACAATTTTAGGGGGTGGGTATAATACAATATCGGAATGAATGAGAGGTGAAGATCAAAGTTGAGAAGTATTCTAAGGATGCTCATTGTATGAGAAAAAAGCACAGGTCCTCACCATGGACCAGGGAGATGATTAAAAATCAGAATATCTGCCAATTTCTCTTGAAAACATCCTGTTACAATGGTACATCAACTAAGAATTATTACTAATATATTTCATGTTACTATTTTTATTTCAGATGTTATATATAATTTCAGTACACAATAAAATTAAGGTCAATTTTTTCACAACTGTCAATTAGAACCCTATAATTTAGTTTTTTGTTTTGAAGATATACATTACTGCCACCTCACTTCACTGAGTTAAATCTTTTTCTAATATTTCTTTTTTCTTTACATCTCTTTTTTCTATTTTCTTAACCCTCTAAAGTAGACCACTATCTATTTTAACTATTTCTTTTGTTTCTTAGCTCCCATTCTGCTGGTGTTCCATTCTAAAACAATCACATTTTTTATTATGAAAAGCGATATTTATTTTCATAACATATTTGCAAAAGTAATTCACATTTAAATAGAAAACATTATTAGGGTTCATAATAAAAGTGACACTTCATTACACCAGGAAAAAACAAATTGTAAGTATTGTTCATTCAACAAATATGTGTCCATTTAAAAAAAAACAGTAACTTTTAATTGCTTGTGTTCTAATTCTCCTAACTCTTTGAGTAACTCTTTCATAAAGTGTTTTAAAATTTGACATTAGATTTAACAAATAGGCACCTCAGTGAGATAAATGAAGATTTAGCTTATTTTTACCAATAACCTTTCCTTTTCTTATCACTTCCAATATAGTTTTAACACCTTTTTCATCTCTCAGTTAGGACACATTACTACTTAAATAATTTACAAATAAACAGTCATTTTCTATTTCTTCAGTCAAAGATATCATCTTGATTCTTATCTTTGGAGTATAAAGATAATAATATCGATTTCTATCTCCCTTATTGCTAAAACAGCAAAATTTAACCATATTTACTTTTATATTTTAAATGTCTTGTTGCAATAATTAATTTTATGCTTAGCCTATAGATTCATTCAAATACCTGAAGATCAAAATATATATGTACATTATTATATATCTGGCTATTATTATTATACTGCAATATGTTTGACTAATACTTCAAAACCAAGTATTAAGATTTATTTTCTTTATTTTAACATTGTTTTCATTTTGGAGTACTAATTGCCTTCTGTTAGTACATTCACTTATTATTTCTGAAATAATTTAGGATATTGCCTTTATTATTCTCTTTATTCTATGTAAATTTGACTTATAGCAGGGGAAATAAGAAAACAGTTAGGAGGCTGTTGCCATGTACAAGCTGAAGTACAAAGGAAGCTTAAATGACAAGAGCGACAGTGGGATCAGCTTGAATCCATCACTATTATTAGTAAAACAGCTGGAATGCTCTCCATATAGTGTGGCAGTAGCGTCATTTTGCATAGAAAGTATTGCACAATATCATTATATTTTCTCTCATGCAAGTCCTAAGTTTAGAGATCATACAGCCACCCTAGGTCACAGGGATTTCATAACTGACAAATGTGGTAAGCTTGCACATACACACACACGCACACACACACACACACTAATTCAACAACTAGTAGCATAGTGGTGTATCACACTTCTAGTATTTTTAATAGCTACACTAACATTTTATTATTTTTTTAAATTAAGTCGTGGGGATAAAAAGTTCTCTGAATTATCATGAAGTACGTGCTGTTTACAATATGTGTCCTTAATAGACAGTAATTAATTGGAGTATATATGTGTTGGGGGGGGTGTAGTGGTTAGTATTTATAAAGGATGACCTTGACATGGTTTATGATGTCTCCAAAGCAATTACTGTAGAAACTGAGATGGAAAACAATGGTAAAAAGCAGATAGAACTGCTTGAGTTAGCCCAAAGCACAGACATTGCTCAGCAGCATTCGATGTCAGTTAACTTTTAATGATGGAAGGTACTAGGTAATTAAATCTTGCCATGCAACTATGAAAGAGAATATCAGGTAACAATCTTGCTATGCAATATAAAAGAAGAAAAGACATTTTCTGAAAACTTGCCTGATGCTCTGTCATCTGAAACTATTCTTTATGAGTGCAGGGTGAAGGTCAAGGAGGTATCTCAACTCCATCAATCCTTTGGACAGTTACAAATGACCTTTCACTTTCCATAAGACATTCAATATTCTGAATTGGAGGGACACATTTTTCTGTGTTTAGAAAATGGCAAAATTGAAACCTTTCCCATCGCAGGAAGAGCACCTATGTAGACTCTCTTGAACAGGCTGTTCATTCCCAAAGCTCAGTTTTATACTCATCAACAGAAATTGTTCTACTTGCTAAATAATTTTTGTTCAGGTTTTAAAAAAACCAACACTGACCTGTAAGAGAATAATATCTTCTTTGAAAAACTTACATCATTGTTTTACTTCAGAAAAGTAGTCCATGAATACTTTATTTACATTAGAAAGCTAATAAGGGGAATAGAAGCAAAATCTTAATTCCAGAATCTTTCTTTCATATCTGATATTCTTTAAAATGGTTATTTTGAGTAACAATTTAAAGGCATTTAAAGAGTTTCAGTTCAGAACTAAGGTTTTTGCTCTAATGAATTCAGATTTTTTTAAATATTTATTTTTTCTTCATTTTCCATATAAAAGGTCACAGTAATCAAGCTGTCATCAACTTATGAAATATAAGCAGTACAGCCACTGGCTAAAATTACATTTATAGGTACCTTAAGATAACACAACACTTATACTATATTTATGAATAACTGCATTGTGACATGTAGTTACAAAGTTAAAAGCATTAAAAATATGTTTGAATATATTTTTCACTTATTTACTTAATTATTCCCTTGATATAGAATTATTGGGTATCTGCTATGTGCTAGAGATCATTCTAGGCACTGGGCTACAGAGAGGGGAACAGACGGAGAGCATCTCTTTCCTTACTGAGGTCTCACTGTAGACAGATGAAGAAGTATATAAGTAAATACATAAATGATATTATTCCAAATACTGCTCAATCCTTTGGAAAAAATAAAACAGGGTAGTTGATAGATAATGCAAAATCAGGACACAGGATTCTATTTTACACAGTGTGATCATGGAAACTTTGAATAAAGCGGTACTCTTGCCTGATATTAGAATTGAGAAACAAATATATGTCATTTAATGAGTAACTGATTGAGGTTTAGTCACTGACTGCATTCTCCCCAAAACCATTCACACTGATTTTCACTTATTCTCATTATTTACTCTTTTAAAAGAGAAAGTTAATTTTTGTTTATTCACTAATATTATAGATTACAGAACATACTTATTCCCTTAAGTTGTTATGTTGTCTACAACTGTAAAGAAATTAATCTTTTTCATGGGATAATTTTCTAAGTTAAATTTTAGAAGTTAATGTAACAGGTGCATGTTTTCACTTTCTAAATGTTGTCTTTTGTTTTTGTAAATTACATAATTTATTGGAAATTATTATAAAATTATTCAAAATTCCATAATACTTTATGCAAAAGAACATGCATTGCTCTAAAATGGTATTTTGTTTTCTGAAGATTACATTGTAATTATGTTCTCTTATCTTAGATTTCTATGTAACATTAAAGACCTCTTCTGAGGGGCAGAGAATAATTTTTGTTGGCCAATAAACATATACAGACAGATAAGATGGCTCAGAGAATTAACAAAACAAAAATAATGAAATGATGATGGTTGATATTCTTAAAAATTAAAAACAGTTTTAATTTTTCATTCAAGGAAAATAAGTTGACTCTATGATAAATTGTGATGAGTTCTACTCAGACTATAGTTTGTTTCATGTTAGCTGACCCAAAGATTGTGCAGAATTGTGAATGCAATACTGTTACTGTCTCAGTTCAGAGAAAACAAAATATCAATGGCAAGTTAAATCTAGTTAAGAAAAATCATAAACTTGAGGGTTAAGACTTAGTTGTAGCAAGATCTATTTTCAGCAAGAAAAAGTACTTTACCCTTTTGTACTTTACATTGACTTTCTACCTACAGATAATGGTTTTGCTTTTTGTTCATTATAAACTGAGATTAAAAAAAATATTCTATTGGCAAATCAGACCCAGGGGAATCAGAGATCTTGCCAGTATCCAAATTTCCTAATAAGTTCAAAGATACACATCATGAGGCACAAGCAAAACAGAAAGTGATGTGGGATTTCTAATGCTTTAGGATGCACTGTGGCCCAGATAAGCTGAGAGATCTTTAATGATGTCATAGAGCCACAACATTTATATCGAAGGAGCCATTTTGTTCATGAGCTATCTCAATTTTATACTTAGTTACATAGGTTATTTAACGTTCTCCAGGGAGAAAGAGAGATTCCCACCAAGTGTATTTGCAGATTTCAGACTTGCAATCCTAGCAAAGCAGGTATGTATTCGAAGATAAGGATTCTCATGTTAGCAAATACTGAATTTTTTTTTAATGGGAGGTCTATAATCAGCATGTTTAGAAGAAGATTTGGCTGCATCAAATTCTTTCTATAACTGGGACATCAGCTTTCACCCTTCTCCACCAAGAAGTGTGTATAAAACAGAGCTTCTGTTTAACCATTTATTTCCCATGAGCAAACTGCTACACTCATTTCAAATTCTTCATTTCTGGTTCATTGGCTTAACACACCACTTTTAATATGGAATAATGAGGAGTATTCCTACCAACATGCCTCTATGGGGGAGTGCAGAATTTTCTCCCACCATCCATCTTTTGCTCATCAAGAAGAAAACCTAGCTCTATCCCCAAATAATAAGGATAAATGTAACAAAATCACTGCTATAATTCATAAAAACTATAGTTTCATTATTGTTCTTAAGTATTCAGCTTAAAATTTATGAAAGGTGAAATGAAGAAAATAATTTCATGTAGTTATATTTCTGTATAGTTGGCAAATACTCTAAGAGAGAGTATGTATTGGTCAAGGGTTCAAGTCTGCAGTCTCAGTGGGAAATTAAGATCTGGCATGGCCACTTAACCTATGTGATGTTGGACAAATTCTTCAAGCTCTACTTGCCTTCATTCCTGAAACTATAAAATCAGGAGTATAATTCTTCTTTATTCCTAATGTGATTGTAATAATTATGGATAAATAACATATGTTAGGCTGTTAGAAGCTGACATTCTCAGAAAGCAACACCTAACAGTCATTTCAGTCTTCCAAGCTGTGATTGTGTTACAAGACTTGCATTATTCAGTTTTTCTATTTTAACAAACACTTATTAAGATGTAAGTATACTCATATAATCAGTTATCAATTGCTCTAAATCACTGCACACCTAGACTCTTAAAATAAAATTCTGTGGGTCAGAATTTCAGGCAAAACTTAGCTGAGTTCCCTGCTTAGGGTTTCAAAAGGCTGCAATCAAATGTCAGCCAGGCTGTTTGCATCTGGAAGCTTGACCAGGGAGAGTCTGATTTTGAAGTTATTCAAGTTGTAGGCAGAATTTATTGCTTTGCAACTGGATGATTGAAGTCCTGGTTTTCTTTCTAGTTAGCTATTAGGCAGGGACTGCTTTCAGCTCCCGGAACTCATCCTCAGGTCCTTGACCATCTCCCACAGGGAAGTTGACTTCTTCATGGCTAGTCAGAGAATCTCTTTTGATTAATTTAAAGTCAACTTATTAATGACCTTAATTATATCTGTGAAATCCCCTCTCCTTGTTGTATAATATAGCCTAATTATGAGAGTCCTGACCAGTCATCTTCTTGCTATTCTATTGGTTTGAAACAAGTCACACATTCTGCCCAAACTTAAGGGGAGAGGGTCATACAAAGGTGTAGAGTGGAGACCATGAGAATCGCTTTAGAATTCTATCTGTCAGTACATTATTGGATATAGTAAAAACTGTCCTTTTAATATTTCAAAGTCATGAATTCAGAATAAGGGAGCAGTTAGATATTACTCCATAATTCCTGCATCAGTTTTGGTTGTTAATGTCTTTAACTTTCTAATGGAATTATCCATGTTTTTTGCCACTTTTCTTGTGACCTAAAATAGTGAATTGAGAGTTTCTAAATCTAATGCAGAATATGTGGTTACTAATAAGGGAGTTAGCATAAGTTAACCCTAGAAACTGTCAATACATGTCTGAATTTAGGTAGCTTTATAAACATCAAAAATGTTAAAAAGTTTTATAACAGAAAATAATACAAATGTTTGCAGGCACAATAATGAGAAAAAAAAGGTGTGACTTTCTTCCAAATACATTTTCTCTAAAAATGGATAGTGTGTTTATGTTCTTACCATTTTTAAAACTGCTATTATTAATTTTCTTATTCAGTTATAACAAATCTATATTTTATAGTAATCCTAATTTTAATTTTAATTTACCTTTAAATTCAATTTTTATAAGGTCAAATACAGGGGTGGGCAAAAGAAGTTCACAGTTGTAACATAAATAAATGATACATAATTACTAAATAATAATACAAAAACAAATCTTGTGTTTTGTATACTCACAACTTTAAACCTACTTTTGCCTGCACTGTATCTAGATAAATATATAATATACATTATAGTAACAGATAATATTAATGAACTGAAAGTGATGGATGGCCCTGAAACAGTTCTCACATATCAATTTTGATAACTGGGAAAAATGAATCAAGCTGGTAGAGATAAAATATACTTTCCAAAAAACAGGTGATAGAAAATTAGCTATTTGGAAAATAAAATAAAAATCAAGGGACATTTTGCCTTACTCCATGCAAACAAAAATTTTTAAGGAAAAGAGAGTCAAATATTTATGAAGCAATTAAGAAAAATCTAGCAAAAAAGATAAGGTTTTGTATTTGAATATCTTTTAAGCATACAAATGATATAAATAAATTTATGGTGACAAAAGAAGATTTGACTTTTGGTGGTAAACACACAATGCAATATATAGATAATATATTATATAAGTATACACCTGAAACCTTTATAACCTTATTAATAAATCTCACAGCAATAAATTTAATAAATAATTTATAATTAATAAACATTAAAATATAGAAAAATAAAAGATAAGCTAAATGTCTTAAAAGATCTGGATTTCTTGTAATTCAATAAGGAAAATTCTAACGATACCAGTAAACAATGATAAAGACTTTATACCGTTTCATTAAATTGTTACCATATTGTAATAATTTTAATGTAAGTCATACTGTTAGGTTACAGCTAGAAATGAGCAGCTAGAAGAGAGATAAAAACAGAGTCCTCACCATTATGTTCTAACAAAGAACTTAATACAGGAGGCTAGAAGCAAAGGAAGACATGCCTCACCCATTGACCCAGCAGTCCTGAGCCTGGTCCAATAAGAGTGCCAGATATTCCAAACAACGTAAGCAAAACTATGAAAGTACAGGAAAAGCGGGAGACTGGGCTTCTGTCAACTTCTCCAACAACCTTACTAAGATTTTCAGGTGTCCTGAACATCCAAAGGCAGTGGGAGGTGGGAGGGGAGTCCTTGAAATTCTATGTACTGTTTCCACTATCTGGGAAAGGACCCCCACACACACCTACGTTTGGGTAATCACTTATCCTCGGGGAAAGCTAACACAACTTTTACCCACCAATCAATATGCAACTTCTCAACCACTATCCCACCAACTATATAAGTCCTTAGAAGAAAGGACCTAATGCATCTTGCCACCCTTGCTTTTGCCACCCAAGCTCTTGCCTTTCACCCCTGCCTGAGCTAGGCTCATTCTCTTCTATGACAACCTAGCGCTAATAAACTTTGCTTGCACGCTAATAGGTTTGCTGATCTGTAATTCTTTATTGTGTTAACAAGAAGAACTGAGTTTTTTCTGTAACAATATACATTACTATTCTTCCTAACATATCTTATGTTGTTCATTTATTTAATTGCATCAGCTGACATAAAAACACTAAAAAAATGTAGTCAATAGGGGGAAATATTAAACTATAGTTCTCCAGTATTCTTTTTTATTTCTTCTATGCCTTTCAGACAATTTAAATTTTCAACTCTTCCTGGAGTTTTTTAGAGTAACATGAAATTTTCTATTTTCCTTTTCATACTTATTAGCACAGTGTTATACAAACACTTTAAAATCATCCCTCTATAACTGAGCTCCTTCATCAGTTGGTAATTTAATATATTTTAAATTTAAAACTTTAAAAAAGTTTTGTTCTTGTAATAGTGCTATATGTTTTTCTGAATCTTTCCCAGTAACTTTATATTGCATTTATCAAATCTATTACTTTTGTTTTCTAATGATTAATTTGGGGCTTTTATCCTCATTTTTGTTATTTTCTCATTTCTTGAGTTCAAATTTATATTTATTTTTAGTGTTTAAACCCTAAATATAACATAGACCCAGGTGACACCTTATATTTTTTAATTAAGAATTTATACTTTTAGAGCAATTTTGTGCTCATAGCAAAATTGAGAGGAAGGTGCAGAGATTTCCAGTAAACCCCCTGTTCCTATACATGAATAGTTTCTCTCATTATCAACATTCTCCATCAGAGTGGTACATTTGTTATAATTGTATGGTGTACACTGATACACCATAATGACTGAGGCAACAATTTACAGTAGAGTTACTCTTGGTGTTGTAAATTCAGTCAAATAAGTTGGACAAATGCATAATGACATGGATCGATCACTATAGTCCCATACAGAGTATCTTCAATGCCCTTAAAATCTTCTGTTTTTTAAAAGATTTTATGTTATTTTATTTTATTTTTAGACAGAGAGGAAGGGAGAGAGAAAGAGAGGGAGAGAAACATCAATGTGTGGTTTCCTCTCGCACGTTCTCTACTGGGGACTTGGCCTGCAACCCTGACTGGAGAATCAAACCGGTGACTCTTTGGTTCAAAGGCTGACGCTCAATCCACTGAGCTACACCAGCCAGGACTCTTTGTTTTATTCACCTCTCTCTTCCTCCCTTTGACTCCAGCCTCTGGTAATCACTGATGTCTTCACTGTCTCTATAGTTTTGCCTTTGCTATAATGTCACATAGTTTAGACAATACAGTATATAACTTATTCTGTTCAACTTCTTTCCTTTAGTAACAGGCATTTAAGCTTCCTCCATCTCCTTTTATGGCTTGGCAGCTCACACATTTTAGCACTGGATAATATTCCACTGTTGTCTGGTCGGACCACAGTTTTTCCATTCATCTCAGAAGAATATGTTGGTTGATTCCAAGTTTTGGCAATTATGAATAAAGCTTACATCTGTGCAGGATTTTGTGTGGATATAAATTGAGAACTTTGGGCTTATAACAAGGAGACTGATTGCTGATGATATAGTAAGAGTATGTTTAGTTTTGTAAGGAACCTTCAAACTGTCTTTGAAAGTGGCTGTACCATTTTGCACTCCCACCTGCCATGAACAAGAGTTCCTGTTGCATCAAATCCTCATCAGCATTCAGTGTAGTCAGTGTTTGAAATTTGAATATTCTAATAGATGTTTAGTGGTGTCTTAATTGTTGTTTGATAGCATGTGATATAGAGGATCTTTTCACATGGTAAATTACCATCTGTATTGCTTCAGTGAGGTGTCTCTTAAGGCCTTTGCCTCATTTTTTCATCAGTTTGTTTTTCTTATTGTTGAATTTTAAGAGTTCTTGGATAATAGTTCCTTTTCATATATGTGTTTTGTAAATAATTTTTCCTAGTCTGTGACTTCTCATTCTCTTTATATTGTCTTACACAGAAGTTTTTAAAATTTTAATGAAATTAATTTTATCCATTATTTCTTTTATGGGCCATGGCATTTGGTGTTGTATCTAAAAAGGCATCGTCATTTTCAAGGTCATCTAGGTGTTTTCTAGATGTTGTCCTGTAGGAGTTTTATAGTTTTTGCATTTTACAGTTAGGTCTTTCATCTATTTTTAGTTAATTTTTGTGAAAGATGTAAGGTTTGTAACTAGATTAATTTTTTAGCATGTTCCAGCACTGTTTGTGGAAGAGACTGTTACTTTTGGTCTTCTATCAAAAATCAGTTTTCTATGTTCAGAGGGGTCTATTTCTGGGCTCTCTCTTCTGTTCTATTGAAATATTTGTCTCTTCTTTCACCAATACCACACAACCTTGATTACTATAACGTTATAGTGAATTTTGAAGCTGGGTTATGTCAGTCTCCCATCTTTGTTCTCTTTCAATATTGTGTGGGCAATTCTCTGCCTTTTGCATCTTCATAGAAACTTTAGAATCCATTTGCGAATATTTATAAAATAACTTAACTGGGTTTTTGTTGAAAATTCATTGATTCTATAGATCAAGTTGGGAAGCACTGACATCTTGACAATATTGACTCTTCCTGTTCAAAAAACATGGAATATCTCTCATTTATTTAGTTCTGCTTTGATTTCTTTGACCAGAATTTTGTAGTTTTTCTCATTTAGATCTTGTACATTTTTTTGTTAGATTTATACTGAAGCATTTCATTTTGGGGTTTGCTAATGTAAAAAGTATTGTGTTTTTAATTTCAAATTCCACCTGTTCATCACTTGCATATAGGAAAGTGATTGACTTTGATATACTAACATTGTGTCTTGCAGTCCTGCTGTTATCACGTATTAATTATGAGAGTTTTTTAGTAAATTCTTTCAGATTTTTTATATCAACTATCATGTTATCTAAGAACAAAGTTGGATTAATTTTTTTCTTCTCAATCTATATACCTTTTATTCTCTTTTATTTTCTTGTTACATTAGCTAGTACATCCAGTACAATGCTAAAAGCAAGTGGTGAGATGGGGCATTTTTGCCTTGTACCTTGGCAGAAGAATATTAAAGCCACTTAACTGATTAGTAATTCAGATCAGGGTGCCTTGTGTCCAAATGGTACTAGAGGCACATTGACAAATTCCTTTTACTACCCTATGTAGGTCACAACTGTTCTATTATGTTATTGCCTTATGCACATTATAAATTGATTACATTTTAGGATACTCTCTCCTTGGTTGAAATTGTGAAACATCTTTGTTTTTAAATTGAAACTTGAAAGGTATTTTAACCCATAATAATATTGAGAAAAAACACTATATTGTGAAAAGAATGTATAAATTAGCTCCTGAGATAACTACCCCTGCAAGGTCCACTAGGTTCTTTTATATAGACCTTTATTATCGTGCTTGCATCCATCTTCAATATTGTCTATCACACATTAAAACATGCCACGTATTCTAAATTGGGCTATAAGTAATAAAATCTCAAAATTCTTATTTACTATTCAAATAAATGTGGAAATATTATTTTATATCTCCCTCTTGGAAATTCATACTTCACATTAACCTTTAAAAGCTCAGGGAAATTCTGCTAGGAATAAACCAAATGAGTTATTTTATTTGTTATTTTCCAAATAGAAGTGACCATGCTACATTCATATCACATAGGTATATAATTCATCTTATTCACATAACCATTTTATGCATGTAACAAAATTAATACAAATGACATAACATTTCCAATAAAGTTATAACTAATCTTGTTTTGTATAATCCCTCATTCCCTGCTTTATAAAAGTTATCTCCTTGATTTAAATTTTCCTTTATTTATGCTCATGATGAGATTTTATATGCTTATTTTTTTTAGTTATGAAAATTGTAATGTTTATCTGTCTTAGGTTAAGAGTTCCCAAAAACAGCCCAAGAGGTGATCATTATGCATATTTCTTTGCTACATATACATTTGTCTCACCACTGTGTTATACACCTGAAAAGTTAAAACAATAATATTGAATGTAAACTGTAATTGAAAAATAAAACTTAAAAAATTACACATTTCTTTAACAGAGCTAATTCTAGTAGAAACAAAAGTTTTTAAATATGTTAAAAACCATAGAAGCAAATAAAAATACAAAGGAATAAAATACTGATACATGTTATAATATGCATGAACCTAATAAAGATCATGCTTAGTGAAAGAAGCCAGCTGGGAAAGAACACATATTGTATGATTACGCTTACATAAAAAGTCAAGAAGAGACACATCATTGGTTGTCGTACTAAAGGAAGAAATGGGATGTGGTTATAAATAATGCATAATTTGCTAAAATTAGGTTGTTATAGTTGTAAAATTATATAAATGTACTAAAATTCAGTGAATGGTACAATTAAAACACATCCATTTTATGGTATATAAATTAAATCTCAATGAAAAGCATATTAAACTTTCTTACCCACTCCCCCTAAAAATTATATATGAACAAAGGTATTAGAGCCCTAGCAACTGTGGAAGTAAATGTTGATCTAGAAGAAGAATGCCAAAAAGACTAGTACTTGAATACAATTTTCTCTAACTATAGGCTTCTTCCGTGATTCATGCTTGATCATATTCTCAGCTGGAAATGGTGACACTGAATTATAGGTGAACACCTTGAAGCTATTGAGTAAAGAGATTTAATCTCAAAGGTTTTAAGGTGAAACCCAATATTTAATACAAAAGTTAAATACCTCATGTTCTCACAAAATATGAAATTATTTTTAAATCATTGCATTTTATTTATTGATTAACAAAGTTTTTAAAATTTTAATTGTCCTCAGTATCAATATTATAGTTTTGTTTTCTTTCCATGTGAATGTTTTTATTTTTGCATTATTATTTGTGTATTTATTCTTGTATTATTTATCATTTTTACATTGTTGTTCTACAATTGTCTCCATTGTTACACCACCAATTCCCCCTGCCCCACCCATCCCACCTCCCACCCTTGAACCTATCCCCTTTGGATTTGTCCATGTGTCCTTTATACAGGTTCCTTGAAACCTATTCACTTATTTTCCCCCATTATCACTCTCCCCCCACCCCTGGTTACTGTCAGTTTGTTCTTTATGTCAATATCTCTGGTTATATTTTACTTGCTTATTTCTTTTGTTGATTAGGTTCCATTTATAGGTGAGATTATGTGATATTTGTCTTTCACCACCTGGCTTATTTCACTTAGCACAATGCTTTCCAGTTCCATCCATGATGTCATGAAGGGTAGGAGCTCCTTTTTTCTTTCTGTTGCAAGGGATATAGAGGAAAGAATAAAAATTTGGGACTTCATCAAAATAAAAACCTTTGTACAGCTAAAGAAAAAAGCAGCAAAATGAAAAGGGATCCAACCATATGGGAAAATACATTTTCAAATGATACCTCAGACAAGGATTTCATCTCCAAAATATATAAAGAACTCACACAATTCCACTCCAAAAAGACAAACAACCCAATTAAAAAATGAGCAAAGGACCTGAATAGACACTTCTCCAAGGAGGACATACAGAGGGCCCAGAGACATATGAAAGGATGCTCGGCATCACTAGCCATCAGAAAGATGCAAATTAAAACCACGATGAGATACCATTTCACACGGGTCAGAATGGCCATCATAAACAAATCAACAAACAAGTGCTGGAGAGGTTGTGGAGAAAAGAGAACCCTAGTGTACTCTTGGTGGGAATGAAGACTGGTACAGCCACTGTTGAAGACCGCATGGAATTCCACAGAAAACTAAGAATGGAACTGGCTTTTGACTGGCAATTCCACTACTGGGAATGTGCCCTAAGAATCCTGAAACACCAGTTCAAAAGAACCTATGCGGCCCAATGTTCATAGCAGCACAATTTACAATAGCCAAGAATTGGAAACAACCTAAGTGCCCATGAGTAAATGAATGGATCAAAATACTGTGGTACATTTACACAATGAAATAGTTTTGTTTTCTTATCTGTTGCCTGCAAAGAGATCAGGATATAAGGGTAATAGATGTGCTGATACTGTTTGATATTACACAAGGTTTGCATTCTACTACTTAGTTTATTAAAGTTCATCTCCTAGTTTGCCAGGGAGGTAAGTTACTATAAAATTAGAGCCCTGATGAGTAGATGATGGAATGAATGAATGACTAATGTAACATGGAGTTGTGAAGGTAGCTAAAATAATGATTTTGAAATCCTTTTATCAAACCAGGTGTCCCATGAATATAGAGTACTGGATCTGATTGTACAGTAATTCAACTCCCTAGTGAGAAAATTGCTCACCAAAATAGGGTGAATTATCTCTTCCCGAAATATGAAAGTTCCAGTGCACTAATGTACTGGAAGTGATTATTTACGGAATGTCTTTCTGTTCCTTTGAAGTTAATCTAATTCACATGGTTAAAATGTGTATATCTAGTGACTATTTACCTTGGCTAATACCATCTTTTCATGTTAAATTTATATTTAAATATTTGTGTTAGTGGATTTGTGTAGCTGCTCTTTAATAACCACTGCATCTATTCATAGTAAAAAAATGAAAAATGTTAATAATTAAGTAGGTTTTTTCTCTTAATACACTTGACATTATATTTTACACAAGACTTTAAAATAATTGTTACACTGGCAGAAAGAAAATAAATAAAAAAGCATAAAAAATGAAAACAGATCTTCCCCACGAAATATCTGGTTTCTTGTTCCTCTATAAACTTTGCTCATGGGGAGTGTTGATTGTGTTAATGGAGAGAGCAATTTTAAACTGTAATCAGGATTGAACCTCCATAAGACTCTTCATTTCTTTTTTCCAAATGATGACAATTTTCTGTAATTAATATCAATCCTTTTTTTACATCAACCAACTGCCCTGATATTACAAATAGAACATTGTGCCCTAGCTTAACGTAAAGAGTAAATTAAGAACAGATGAGTTCTTAATGACAGTTTTCTCTCACAAAAATGTTCATGATTATAAAACAATATGAGTAAATAATTAATGAGGATGTGGAAATACAGAGGAGAAAATGCATCTTAACAATGTGTAGTGATTTTTCTGAAATTCCAATAGTTTAAGCTAGTCTAGGCCTATGCATTTGCATAAGCATGCCTAAGAACCTAAAAAATGCATTGCGATATGTAAGAATCAAGTATATACCCATTGTCAGATGAATATATATCTTTTTTACTATTAAAATAAAATTTTGTAAAGCATAATAAAAATCAACCCAATTTAAAAATTTTAAATGAGGTTATTAGCCATAAACATGTACTATTATTTCTAGTTTGTACAAGTACAATAAATTACATAGTAGATAAGAAATTTTGAAATTTTTGGTTTCTCTTGTTATAGGAAACAAAAAATATAAAAATTTATATATCAAAATATTGTCAGTGGTTATATTCCATCAAAAGATAAGAAAAATATGTATATTCACTCATGTTGGTTTCTTTTTCTTTCACTCATCAATAGTTTCTGTTATTTATGTATAACACAAATGTTTTTGTTATTTAAAATAAATAAATATATTCAAATAAAAGTTTTGTGATCATTTGCATTTTGAGAACTTTGCTTTGATAACTTTTAGAAACACAAAGTGATAGAAATATGAATTTTAAATTAAATAAGTTTTTTAACTTTTGTGTCAAATCAAATAGTTAATAATTAAGGGTTTAAATGGATCTTCATAATGGAAAATGTAAGGGTAGACTGTAGTGAATAAATATAATTAATGTTATTGACCAATGAAGTATAACTGAACTAAAACAAAATAATAGAAACAAAAAGATAAAGTGATGCAAATTATTTTCAAAAATCATTTAATTCTAATTAATAGCCAGAGTATGAATATTATATCTCTGGGTTTTCTTTCAGTAAAATGGAGACATTGACCCTAATCAGCCTGCCATTCCATATCATCAGTAAATCATTAAAAAAAGTTATAAATTAGGGTGATAACCTAGCAAGTCAAACAATGAATACCTTCTTGAATTACAGAATGAAGTAATGAAGTTCATAATGGAATGATGGTCTCCCTGAAAGTTCAACTTCTACTGTGTGAATATGAAATGGTGTTTATTTTAAACAAGAAACAAGATTTGTCACTCTTTATGGGAAGTGGAAAGAGCAAGCAAAAAAGGAAAAAGAAAAAACTCATGGATGCAGACAGCAGAGTGGTGATTCAGGGGTGGAGGGGCCAGAGAAAGGTGGAGAGGGGTTTGGGTGGAAGTGGAAGAGGGTACGGGGGAATAAATGGTAATGAAAAAAATACAGTTAAAGGTAATGTTAAAAAAGCCATCCTTTGAAAGCAAACAGTTTCTTTTTCTTACAATTAGTAACTTCACTGCTTAAAATTTAATAATCTTGATAGCAGATATGATTATATTCATTAAATAAAAATGACAAGTATAGAGACAAAGATGTGACTGGGTTATTTTATCATAATGGTCAAATAAATGTTACCTCTCCCATAACAAATCTTTAGAAAAGTACACTCATAGGAGCATAAGTAAATCTTTTATTAAGTCATACAATCCTTTTGGAAGTGACAATGATGATTCACTAGCAAAATATCTTTTTTTAAAAAGTTGTTTTATGCTGTCATCTCATCTTGTGCAAAACTTGCACAGCTTATATTTTAAAATTTTGTTTTACAAACATTTTGTAAAACCTGCCAAGCTTTTTGTTTAAAGTATAAAGTGATTCTAAGTTTTGGGTTTTTAGAATTCCTGAGGGACCACAAAAGGAAAAACAAAACAAAACAAACAAAAAAAGAACCCTGAACCTTTTAGGCTTATAAAAAGTTGAAAGTTATGTAGTACTTAAATTTGGAGCAGACTCAGTCGAACAGTCTCAGGTTACTGCCTGAGCTTAGTAGAATAACAAAATATTGCTACTGCAGAAAAAAGTAACTCTGTCATTAGGGAACACCAGGTGAATTTACTTACATTTGAGAGAATATCAAAGAAATCAAACTCAGAGTTGAAACAAAACCTAAACAACAACAACAAAAAAATAGCTTCATGAAAAACAAATAGGTGACAGGAAATAACTTAAATGTGTTTTATTTTTATAATAAATATATACATGAAATAAAATATTTATATAAAGTGAACAAAATTTTTTTTCAGTTCAAATAAAGCCTATTTTATGCAGAGAAACACATAGTAGTGTGGAATGAAGCAAATACTGGAGCTGAATTCTAACACCTTTTTTAAAAAATTAGGTAGTATTCAGTGAGCCTTTAAAAGCATTAAGTGTATTCATGATTATATACAAAACTTTGTTGAATAAGTGTTAAATCTGCTGATTAAATCAAGTATGAATAAAGTGCCTATACATACAGTTATACAATATTCTTTAAAAATAATTTCAAAGCCCAACATTTAAATTTTAATGTTCTACATTTAGAGTTCTGAAGTAGAACCTAAGATTATAAAGGTCGCATGGCTAATTTACTAATTTCTCTATTTTTCTAAAAACTGAAGCACGTTTCCAGTGACTATGAGCTTTATTATTGAGTACATGCTGTTCCAGTTTTGTGTACTGAAACACTCATGCATCATGAAAAAAATATTTATGCTTCTATGTTCACAGCCTTAGGGAGGAAGGCTTTTGAGTTAAGTGTTGACATTTCAAAGAAAATTGGCATTGACAAAGGTATTTGAGTTATCATTCACATGCATGAATTCCCACTGTGTTGTACATTATTAGCCCTTCAGTTAACATTTTGACCTTTGTATTCTGTCTTGTAACCATGTTTGAAACAATTATTTGGAGATTATTTCCATGTTTAACTGGTTTCATTATTTTTTAATTACATGTTTATTGTACTCTTAATTAACCTTCTTATATGATTGATTTTCCATTCATTATTTTCTACTTTTTTATTATCTCAATTGAGGAAATGCATTCATTTGCTAGTGTTGCTGTAACAAAGAACTGAACACTGGGTGTCTTAAATAGCAGACAGCTAGGAGCTTGCAATCAAGGTTGGCAGAGCTGGCTCCTTCTGAGATTGATGAAGGCTCTGTTCCATGTCTGTATGGCTTTTTGGTCATTTGCTGGCAATCTGGCCTCCTTTGACTTCTGTTGCATCACTCCAGTCTCTACCTTCTACTTTCCATGGTGTTGTTCCTCTGTGTGTGTACCTGTGCCCAAATATCCTCTTTTATAAGGGCACTAGTCACATCAGATTAGTGGTCCACACTATTCATCTCAAGTAACTATAACTTTAATTATCCCATTTCTAAATAAGGTCACATTCTGAGATGCTGGGGTTTAGGATTTCAACATATGAATTTGGTAGGGGTGTGGGTTTGACACAATTTATATTCACATAACGGTAACTATACCTTAATTTAAAAAATCTCATTGGTGGGATAATGTAGATAATATGTTTCCTACTCTTATCCCACTTGAGAATTTTTTTACTTCATTTCATATATAAAGCAACAATTTTGCTGGTTATAAAATTGTTCAGTTATCTTTTGGACAAAAAAGTTGAAGATTCTGAAGCCAGACTGGTTGTACTTTTTGTTATTTTTTTCTTGCCCATTTATCAAAGACTTTTTTTTCTTTATCATAGGTATTACTTTTAAATAATTTACCTGCTACATAGTAAACCAATTTAATATGCAAAACCTGATGATAATAGGATATTGGTTTTGCTCTTGAGACTGATTTAGTTCACAAAAGCTTAAAGTCTACAAAAGTTTCTTATTTATTTCTCTTTTATGTCCGTTCCTCTATTATCAAGGTTTTCCTCCTTGTGCTCATCAGAGGCCCAGACACAATTGCCTTGTTGCTAGTCACCTGCAACATCTGGCTGCTGCCCTTGCAGCTCCATCCTAGCTACAGAAAGAAGAAATAGAAAAATGTGGTTAGTCATGGTAACAGCATTACCTAAAAATTATACATATAATTTCTACATCTACAGAATGGAACAGAAGTGAAGACACATGACCACACCTGGCTTCAGGTAATCTGGAGAAATGTAGTCTTTCACTGGGGTACCATGTGTCCATCTAAAATTTTTATTACTATGAAGAAGAATAGGTATTAGGGGATGAAATGCAGACTCTGCTACAGTTTACATTTTTCTTCTTTTAAATATTCACTTACAACCTTTTTCTCATGCATTGAATGTACTTGCCTTCCTGTTAGGGAGACAGCCTCAATATTCCTTTCAGTTATCATATCCTACTCAAAGTCCAGGATCTTTGGAAAATGTGTAGTACATTTTGTTTGATCTGAATTTGGTCATCAAGGCCAAGTAACCTCTAAACCAACAGACAAATTATTTGTCTCCCTCTCACCAACTCCAAAGTAATACACACAAATTCAGCATGTAATAGTAGAATAAGAACATATCAACATAAAATTCTGAGAATTATAGCAAAAGGGCATCAAAGGCCTCTGACTCTCCAGGACACACTAGGGAGCTGCCCTGGGCCCAGTGCAGGTCAGCCAGGTCAGTGACAATGGCCATGGTTTCCACGTTAAGGGAGTAGACATGCACTCATATTCTTGGCATCTATCTCCTGTCAGATCGTCAGGAATTCAATGAACATGATCTCTTCACACACCTGATCAGGCTCCATTTACCCCATGAAGACCTGGTTACTTCCATCATGGTGATATCCTTCATGGTAATGTGGCCATCATTCATAGTCAAGTTATATATGTGAGACAGACATCTCACCTTCTCTTTGTAGCACAGCTATCCGTCATGTATTGAGTGAACTTGCCCCTTCTCTTCCTCTGTTGTAGTGTGGATGTTTCAGAAGAAGGACATGATGATCAGAAAGTCCTTGAAGTTGATTGTAGGGCAGGCTACTGGGACTTTTGCACAAGTTCCTTCTTCTTCCTACTTTCTTGTCCAAGAAGGTAAACTTATAAAAGCTTCAGCCAAACTACAACATTTATTGTACAAAGGCTAACTTAAGTGGACATTGATTTGAGAAATTTGAAGATAGTTTGGACTATATGAGCTTCTTAGACTGAAAAGAAAAAAAAATTAGTCAAATTTCACAAGTTATTACCTGCAGTTTAAAGAACTATACTTGTTTCTCTTTGGCTCTAGACAGAAAAATGTTTCCTTTATTTATGTAACTCTTTCTTTTTGGATTTATTTATTTGTTATTTATATTGTTATTTAACTACAGTTGTCTCATTTTTTCCTCCTTTGCTCTCCTCTACTCAGCCCAACCTGTCCTCCCACTGTCTATCCCCACACCATTGTCCATGTCCATGGGTCATTCATACACATTCTTTGACTAGTCCCTTCCATTCCTTCCACCATTATCCTACACCCCCATTCCCTCTAGCCCCTGTCTGTTCAAAGTTTCCATGCAGCTGGTTCTATTTTGCTAATTAGAATCATCTTATAAGTGAGATCATGTGCTATTTGTCTTCCACCAACTGGCTTATTTCACTTAGCATAATGCTCTTCTGTTCCATTCACGGTGTCACAAAAGGTAGGAGTTCCTTCTTTCTTTCTGCTGCATAGTATTCCATTGTGTAAATATACCACAATATTTTGATCTGCTCATCTACTGATGGGCACTTAAGCTGTTCCCAAATCTTGGCTATTTTAAATAGTGCTGCTATGAATATAGGGGTGCATAAATTCTTCTGAACTGGTGTTTTGGGATTCTTAAGGTGTACACACAGCAGTGAAATCACCGGATAAACAGGCAGTTCCATTTTTAATTTTTTGAGGAAATTCCATTCAGTTTTCCGCAATGCCTGCACCAGTCTGCATTTCCACCAGCAGTCCCCTTTTCTCCAAACCCTAGCTAGCACTTGTTTGTTGCTTTATTCATGATGGTCACCTTGACAGGTGTGAAGTGATATCTTATTGTGGTTTTAATTTACATCTCTCTGATGGTTAGTGATGCTGAGCATCTTTTCATATGTCTCTGGGCCCTGTGTATGTCCTCCTTGGAGAAGTGTCTATCCAGGTCCTTTGCACATATTTTTATTGAATTGTTTGTCTTCCTGGCATTGAGTTGTATGGGCTCTTTATATATTTTTGAGATTAATGCCTTGTCCGATGTATCATTGGCAAATATGATCTCCCATATGGTCAGTTACCTCCTCATTTTGGTTCCCTCTTCATTGGGTTCTTTAGCAGTGCAGAAACTTTAATTTGATATAGTCCAATTTGTTTATTTTTTCCTTTATTTCCTTTGCCCTAGGAGATATATCAGCAAAAATATTGCAACATGGGATATCTGAAATTTTACTGCCTATGTTTTCCACCACAACTTTTATCGTATCACAACTTATGTTTAAGAGTTTTATCCATTTTAAGTTTATTCTTTTGGATGGTATAAGTTGGTGATCTGGTATCATATTTTTGCATGTACCAGTCCAGTTCCCCCAACACCACTTATTGAAGAGACTATTTTTACTTCATTGAATGTTAATGCCCCCTTTGCCAAATATTAATTGAACATAGAGACATGGGTTTATTTCTGAGTTCTCTATTCTGTTCCATTGATCTATGTGTCTGTTCTTCTGCCAGTACTATGCTGTTTTGATTACAGTGGATTTGTAGCATAGTTTTATATCAGGTACTGGGATCCCTCCAACTTTTTTCTTCTTTCTCAAGATTGCTGAGGCTATTTGGAGTCATTTGTGTTTCCATATAAATTTTTGTAGTATTTGTTCTAGATATGTGAAATATGCCAATGATATTTTAATAGGAATGGCATTGAATCTAAGATTACTTTCAGTAGTATGGACATTTTAATGATGTTAGTTCTTCTAATCGATGAAAATAGTATATGCTTGCATTTATTGTATCTTCCTCAATTTCTTAAACAGTTTTCAATACTTTTCTGAGTACAAGTGTCTTACCACTTTGGTTAAGCTTATTCCTAGGCTCTTTATTTTTCTTGTTGCTATAATAAATTGGATAGTTTTCTTATTTTCTCTTTCTGATAGTTCATTGATGGCATAAAATAATGCCACTGTTTTCTGAATATTGACTTTGTATCCCACTGTTTTGCTAAATTCACTTATTAGGTCCAGTAGTGTTTTTTTGTTGTTTTTTTTTTGTTTGTTTGTTTTTTAATTTATGGGTTGCACACACTAGTTCTTTGGCTTCTTAATTTCCCACACTACTCCCAGTCTCCACATGATCACTTTGTTTTTTGTTTGTTTTTGTCAACATTTTCCTGCCACCACTTTCCGCAGTGCCACCCACCCCCACCTCCCACATCCCACCCTCAATCCTTCCCTCATTTGGCTTTGTCGATGAGTTGTTTTTGCATGTTCCTTGATGCCCCTTCCCCTCTCTTTCTTCTGTCATCATCCTCCCTCCTCCCCTCAGGTGACTGTCAGTTTGTATTTTTTTCAGTGTTGCTGGTTATATTTTGCCCACTTGTTTATTTTGTTGATTAGGTTCCACTTATCGGTGAGATCATCAGGTGGTATCTTTCACCACCTGGCTTATTTCACTTAGCATAATGCTCTCCAGTTCCATCTATGCTGTTGCGAAGGGTAGTAGCTCTTTCTTCCTTTCTGCTATGTAGTATTCTATTGTGTAAATGTACCATAGTTTTTTGATCCACTCATTTACTGTTGGGTACTTAGGTTGCTTCCAATTCTTGGCTATTACAAATTGTGCTGCTATGAATGTTGGGGTTCATAGGTTCTTTTGAATTGGTGTTTCAGGATTCTTATGGTATAGTCCCAGCAGTGGAATTGCTGGGTCAATAGGCAGATGCATTTTCAGTTTTTTGAGGGAATTCCAAACAGTTTTCCACAGTGGCTGCACCAGTCTGCATTTCCATCAATGGTGCTCTAGGGTTCCCTTTTCTCCACATCCTTGACAGCACTTGTTGTTTGTTGATTTGTTTATGATGGTTATTTTGATTTGTGTGAAGTAGTGTCTCATTGTGGTTTTAATTTGCATCTCTCTGATGGCTAGTGATGCGGAACATAGTTTCCTATGTCTTTGGGCCCTGTGTATGTCTTCCTTGGAGAAGTGTCTGTTCAGGTCCTTTGCCCATTTTTTAATTAGGTTGTTTGTCTTCCTAGAGTGGAGTCATGTGAGTTCTTTACAAATTTTGGAAATCAAAACCTTTTCTGAGGTATCATTGGTAAATATGTTTTCCCATACAGTTGGCTCCCTTTTCATTTTGCTAATGTTTTCTGATGTAAAATAATACCACTGTTTTCTGAATATTGACTTTGTATCCCACTGTTTTGCCAAATTTGCATATTAGGTCCAGTAGTTTTTTGGTGGAGACCATAGGGTTTTTTAAATACACTATGATGTCATCTGAAAATAATGACAATTTTGCTTCCTCCTTTTATTTCTTTTTCTTGTCTGTTCATGGTGGCTAAAACTTCCAGTACCATGTTGAAGAAGAGTAGTGAAAGTGGACACCCTTGTCTTGTTCCTGATCTTAAGGGAAACTCTTTAAAGGTTTGCCCATTGAGTATGATGTTGGCAGTAGATTTCTTGAATAGGGAGGGACTTTAGTATGTTGAGGTCCTCCCTGAATTCCAAGTTTACTAAGTGTTTTTATCATAAATGGGTGCTGGATTTTATTAAATGGTTTTTCAGCATCCATTCATATGATCATAAGGTTTTTGCCCTTCATTTTGTTTATGTGGTATATTATGTTTACTGATTTGCAAATATTGTACTATCCTTGCATCCCTAGGCTAAATCTCACTTGATCATGTTGTATGATCTTTTTAGTGCATTACTGGCCAATATTTTGTTGAAAATTTTAGCACATATATTCATCAGTGATATTGACCTGTACTTTTTTTTTTTTTTGTATCTTTACCTCATTTTGGAATTAGGGTAATACTGTCCCCATAAAAAGGGTTTGGGAGTCTTCCCTATTCTTGAATTTTTTGGATAGTTTGATAAGGATAGGTGTTGGTTCTTCTTTGAATGTTTGGTAAAATTGACTTGTGAATACATCTTGTCCAGGGTTTTTGTTTGCTGGGAGTTTTTGGTTATTGCTTCAATTTTGCTAGTTACTGCCCTATTCAGGTTTTCTGTTTTTTCATGATTCAGTTTTGGAAAATTGTATTTTCTAGAAATGTATCCATTTTTCCCCAGGTTATCCAATTTCTTGGCATGTAATTGTTCATAGTAATTTCTTACAATCCTTTGTATTTCTGTGGCAGTGGTTGTTACTTCTCCTTTTTCATTTCTGATTTTATTTATTTTGGTCCTCTCACTGTTTTTCTTGATGAGTCTCATTAAAAGCTTGTCACTTTTGTTTATCTTTTCAAAGTACCAGCATCTGGATCATTGATCCTTTGTATTGTTTTTTCAGTCTCTATGTCATTTAATTCTGCTCTGATTTTGATTATTCCCTTCTACTTGCACTGGGCTTTGTTATTGTTGTTGTTCCTCTAGTTTTTTTGTTTTTGTTTTTGTTTTCATGTGGCATTAGGTTTTTTATTTAAGCTTTTTCTATCTCCTTTAGGTAGGCCTGTATTATTATGAACTTCCCTCTGAGGACTGCTTTCATGGTGTTCTATAGGTTTGGGGTTGTGTTCATTTTCATTTGTTTCCAGGTAGTTTTGATTTCTCCCTTGATCTCATTGTTAATCCATTTATTATTTAATAACATATTATTCAGTCTCCATGTGTTTGAAAGTTTTAGAATTTTTTCCTTGAGGCTCATTTCTTGTTTTAAGTTATTGTATCCGAGATGATGCTTGATATGATTTCCAAATTTTTAAAAAATTTGTTGAGGTTTGTTATGTCCCACCATATGGTCTATTTTTTAAGATGATCCATGTGAGTTTGAAAAGAATGTATATTTTTCTTCTTTGGGGTGAATATCAATTAAGTCCATTTGGCCTAGGGTATCATTCAATGTCACAATATCCTTGTTGATTTTTTGTTTGGATGATCTGTCCATTGTTGTTAGCATGGTGTTAAAATTCCCTACAAAGACTGTGTTGCAGCTGATCATCTTCTTACAGTGGTCCAAGATTTTCCTTTGTATTTAGATAGATTTTTTGTATTTGATAGATTATGTTGCATACAAATATGTTTATGAGGGTTATACCCTTTTCTTAGAGAATGCCCTTAAGTATTATGTAGTTACTTTTTCCCTTGTTATGATTTTGTTTTGAAGTCTTTTTTGTGTGGTATAAGTATTCCTACCCCAGATTTTTTTGTTACATCCTTTTGCTTGGAATATTTTTTTTCCATGCCATCACTTTCAGCTTGTGTAAATCTTTTGTTCTGAGGTGAGTCTATTGTGGACAGCATATGTATGATTGTGTTTTCTTCCCCATTCAGCTACATGATGTCCTTTGATTGAAACATTTAAGGTTATTATTGATGGATATTTATTCATTGCCATTTTTTCCCCTTCATGCCTATGCACCCTCCACCCCCTCTTCATCTTCTTAAAGAATGTAAGTAATTCCGAAATGAGGTAAAGATACAAAAAGAAAGAAAAGTACAGGTCAATATCTCTGATGAATATATGTGCTAAAATTTTCAACAAAATATTGGCCAGCAATGCACTAAAAAGATCATACAACATGATCAAGTGAGATTTAGCCTAGGGATGCAAGGATAGTACAATATTTGCAAATCAGTAAACATAATATACCACATAAACATCCCTGTAGCCTCTCTTGCAATTTGGTTGGTGGAGGTGTAACCTTTTAGCCTGTTTTTATCTGGTAAGCTCCTCGTTTCACCTTCCATTTTAAATAAGAGTTTAACTGGGTAGATTAGTCTTGGTTGTAGGTCTTTGTTTTTCATTACTTGGATTATTTCATGTCATTCCCCTATGGCTTGTATGTTTCTATTGAAAAATTAGCTGATAGCTTTATTGGAGCACCCTTGTATGTTATTAGCTATTTCTCCCTTGCTGTTTTTAAGATATTATGTTTGTCTTGAAATTTTGCCATTTTAATTATGATGTGTTTTGGAGTAGGTCTCTTAGGATTCATCTTGATTGGGAATCTCTGTGCTTCCTAAACTTATGTGATTTTTTTTTTTTCCCTCATCAAGTTAGGGAAGTTTTCTGTCATTATATTTTCAAACAGATTTTCTATCCTTTGCTCATTTTCTCTCCTTCTGGTATTCCTATGATACACTCCAATGTAGCAAATATTGTTACATTTCATACTGTCCCAAAGGTCTCTTAAATAATCTTCATTCTTTTTAAATCTTTTTTCACTTTGCTTCTCTGGATTTTTTTTCTACCTTGTCTTCTTCTTCTTCTTTTTTTTTAATTTTATTTATTTATTTTTAGAAAGAGAGGGAGGGAGAGAGAAAGAGGGGGTGAGAAACATAAATGTGTGGTTGCCTCTTGCCCTCCACCTACTAGGGACCTGACCCACAACCCAGGCATGTGCTCTGACTGGGAATCAAACCAGCAACGTTCTGGTTTGTAAGCTGGCACCCAATTCACTGAGCCACACCAGCCAGGGCTCTACCTTGTCTTCTAACTCACTGATCCAATCCTCTGCTTCATCTACCCTGATTTTAATTCCTCTTGGTGTACTATGAAAATATCAGATATTGTATTACTCATTTCCTCTGTATATTTATTTATAGTTTCTCTTTCCCTTTTCATGCTTATGTAGTTCCTACTAGTTTCTTGTAGATCACACTGAATTTCTTTAGCATCCTTATAACCATTACTCTGAACTGTGTCTGATAAATCATTTGGCTCCATTTAATTTAGCATTTTTTCTGGGGATTCCTCCTTTCTTTTTTGATTGGGTATTGTTTCTTTGTCTCTCATTTTAAGTGATTCTTTTTGTTTGTTTCTGCATATTAGATTCTTCTGCTTTGACTCCCTGTCTTTGTGTGGTGGCCTTTTGTGGTCAAAGACCTGTGGGACACAGTGGTGCAGTGTCCTTGAACTCCTGAGCTGGATGCTCTAGGGATGACCCTTATGCAGTTTATGTAGGCTCTTTTGTTGTAGTTGTGTTTTGTTTTTTTGTTGTCTAATTTGTTGGGTGGATTGAAAGTCACAGCCCCACCAGATCTTAATGTGCTGTTGTACAGAACCTGTCAGAGGAAAACAAACCTACCCAGCATCAAAAACTACACCAGCAAAAATACCACTGACCACTATCATGATTTTAACAATAAATGTGCTAAGATTTAATAAAGGTTGATAGAGAGTAAGAATATTATATAAAAGGCAAAAATAATATGAGGTGGCTAATGGAAAGAAAAAATGATTTTCAGAGGGTAAATGGAGGAGAGATAATAAGAGTAAGGAATAGAAACAAGGTGAAGAAAAAGAAGAACATAAAATTTACAATGTAAATGAAACAGAGAGGAAATAGGGCAAAAATGGAATAAGAAAAGGGAAGAGTACAACATAAGGTTTGAAAAAATTTTTGAAAAAATAAGAACCAAATTGAAGAATAGGAACCACCACAGTGATATCCATGACAAATGAACAAAGATTAATAAAAGTGGAAAGAGATAAAGAATATTGTTGAAGGAAAGAAAGAAAAAGAAAGAAAGAAAGAAAGAAAGAAAGAAAGAAAGAAAGAAAGAAAGAAAGAAAGAGATTATGGAATATCTAAAGGAAAGAAAAATGATTTTGAGAAGATAAAAAGGGGAGAAATAATGAGCATAAGATTTAGAAACCAGTCTAAAAAATAGAGAAAATAAAATGTAAAATGTAAATAAGACAAGGCAGGAGGAAGGCAAAATAGAGTAGGGCAGTAGAACAATAGAATATAAGATTTAAAATTTTTTAAAAAATAGTGAACAACTAGGAATAAAATTGAAGAAATGCAACATCCCCAAAATCAATGATAGCCGAGCACATATTAATAAAGGTGAAATAAGAATAAGGATATTATAAGAATGGGAAAAAGAATGTGAGACAACTAATGAAAAGAAATGGTTTTGAGAGACTGGAGGTAGAAGAAATAGTAGGAGGAAGGGATAGAAATAAGGTGTAGAAAGGGGAAAAATAAAATTTAAAACAAAAATAAGAAAGAGAAGGATGAAGGCAAAGTACAGTAAGAGAAGGGAAGAGTAAAGTATGAGATTTGAATTAAAACAAAAAAAATTAAAAATAATAATAAAAATAGAAATATATAAAATAAAATAAAAATGGTGAAATAATAGGAATGAAATTGAAGATAAAGAAACAATGTCAAAAAGTTATGCAAGAGAAAAAAACACAAACAATGAAAAAAAAAACAAGGTGGAATTTGTCTCAACAGAGTCTAGCATTTGTTTGTCTACTGTCTTCTGCTTCTGGATATATCCCTGGTAATGTAAGCAGGTGTACCAGTCTAGCTTTAAGCAGCCTGTTCGAGGCTACAGATGATCCACAGTCTGTGGCTATCTCCTTCAGTTTTGGCGGATTCTTACTGTTCTGCCCTGCTGGATTTTTATCAGCACAAGCCCAGGGGTGGTTCATCTAATGTCCAACAGCATGTACCACCTCCACCTGACTCTAGAGGAGGCTTCTGGTGCAATAGGGAGGGTGTGATTCTTAGTTCTCTCTTGGGAGGTGTTACTCAGTCTTCAGGGAAGATGGTGGGAGCATTCCTCTGTCCCTGCTCCACACGTTTTGATATCTCCCAGATTATTTCCAATAATGTGTAGTTTCTGATGAATTAGTTATTTTGTATGATGGACCAATCCATGTAAAAGGGTCAGTTTTTTCCTGCATGGCACTGATGGTAGCTCTGTGTGAGAGCCAAGGCTGGGTGGGGTCGTGAATACCTCTTGCTTTGCCAATTTCTAATGACTCTGCTCTGCTGTTTTCAGTGTAATAGGGCCAAGGAGGAGACAGCATAACATCTAATAAAATTTCATAAATCACTTTTTTGGTGATTCTTTTTCTTTCCCCTGTAGATATGCACCCAGCAAGGGTTTCTTGAGCCTGGCCTCACTGCTCCGCTGAGTTTGCAATCCTGTGGTGGAAGTTGGGCTCACCTTCCTCTCCCCAGAGCTTTGTACTCTGTAGTATGAGTGGCACTGGCTGGCTGCAAAGAACCTCAGATTCTCAGCTCTTGCCCATCTAGATCCTAGCCCACTGCTCTACCAGGAGGGTCAGATTCAAATCCTCCATTCTCTGCATAGCACCTCACTTGCCAGACACACTGGGTGGGGCCACACAATCCCTTCACTGTGCAGCCTTCTACTCTTCCTGGCCAGTTGGACTCAGTGAGCACAAACCACACTTTCAATCTGGCCTCTTTGCTGACAAGACAGATGTGTGCACATGTGGGATCCCTGCCCAGCCATGTCTCAGCTCCCCTCTTTAACAAAGTCCCTATATGGCACCCACACTTCTACATTGAGCCACTGCCTAGCCCTCCACCACACTCCACCTCCTCAAAAGACAAAAACTCTCTCAGTCAGGACTGGCCACAGCCTGACAGTGCCTCCACCAGTTTTAGGAGATAGAATTTCTCTCTTGAACTCTCCCAGGGGTCAATGCATCTACTGACATGCTGCTTACTCTGTGTGTACAGCCTGAGTCTTCCAGACCCCATATATCCTCCCATTCTCTTTCTTGATTAAGGCTAGGGGTTCCCTGTATGGAACTGGGGCCCCCTACTCCAGGAAGTGTCAGAGCAACTAAGCTACATTTTCTGTCTGTTTTCTCCTCTGCTGCATGTACAGCTTATAAAATCTCTTTCTGGATAATACAGAGCATCCGCTATACTCTTTGGCTTCAGAAATTCATATCAGCTAAGATTCTGTTGATCTGGTCATTTGTGTGAATATCAGCTGAAAATCTGTGCTGGTGACACGAGCAAGAAAGCTCAGCTTCCCCCTACTCAGCTGCCATTTTCACATCCCTATGTATTTAAATCTTAAAGATATTTGGCTATGTGTTGAACTCAGTCTTCAGGTGTCAGCTGACATTCTGCCATTTAAGACCATCTTTTTGTGAAAATTGCTTTAATTCATTTATTAATTTTAAAATGCCATATATTTTTAGTTATCTTGATATACTCATTATTTCCTACATATTTTTAAAAGTTTGGACCATGATTTAATATTGATGTAAGTAATGCACATATGTTATGGGGTGTTTTTTAGTACACTTTCCCTTACTCTAAAACATGTTAATAAAAAACTTCATTAATTTACTTATGAACTTTTATTAATATTTTGTATTTTACATTTATGGGGGAATTAGTATTTGTTAGAAATGTGTTCAGCACCTTAATATTTTATTGAATTTTATTTTCATGACATTTTTTCCAGGTAAAATATTATTACACAGTTTTACAGAGTGTGGGAAGTTGACCCATGTCCATACAGTTGTAAAACAGATATCACACTCCCTCAGATGTTGAAGCCATGAAACACATGTGCTTACTCTAAATCAAGAAAAACTAGGTCAATATTCCCTAACTCACAGTAGAGAAGAAAGTTGCAGAGTGGGACAATGAGACATTGCAGTACCTTGCAGCCTAACTTTCTATCACAACAAATTTTCTCAAGAGAGCTGACCAGCAGCATACTTAACTATTATTTTTCCCATAATGTTTCAGTCATTTCTGTCACTCTTTTCCTCATAGGTATCCAACTTCATGTGTATTAGACATTTTGTTTGTCCTTTACTTTATTTTCTGTTGTAATTTTTTAATCATTTTGCTTCTCTGTGTATCTGTTTTCAATTTTCTAGTTATTATTTTCCTGTGCACTATTTTCTAAGTCACTAATCTTTTCTTCAGCTATGTCTAATGTATTTTAAAACCCATCCATGTAATTGAATATGATGTACTTTTCAGCTTATAAAAATGTGTTCCAATCTCTTTGCCCAATAATAAAATAGACCTTGGTTTCTTTATCTATGTTTTACTTCAATAAAAAGTTTCATTAAAATTTAAGCTCTGTAATCTCTCACTTTCTTATGGAAAATAATATTAAGTCATCACTTAAATAAATGACAATATCTAAGTCTTTGGAATTACATAGGATGAGACCAGAGTAGGCTTCCAGTTGTTCATATGGAAAATAATACAATAATTAATAAATAATAATATAAGAATAAATTATACTTTACAAACTTGCAACTGTAAGCCTACTTTTGCACTACCATCTATTTTTATAGTTGGCTTGGTAGGTTGTGTGCAATAATATAGACAGCATCTCTGCATTCATTGTCATTTCTAAATTTTTCGAAGACATTATTTAAATAGTCAGGAGTTTTACTTTTAACCTCAAAAGTTACATTGGACATTACTGAATATGTTTTAAAGCCCTTGTATTTTATTTTATAATGTTGGTATCTGATATAAAAATATTTTTAGTAAATTTTATTGTTATCTAATAGTGTAATATTGGAAAGCAGTACTTTGTTTATTAAATGTACAGAAACAATAATGCAGATAATCAACATTCAATATTTTTAAAATAATTATTTGAATGAATATGTTTCATTTACTTTTAAGATCATTTTCTTCATATATATTTATCTACTTAGAAAACCTTTTTTTTTTCATTCTCTTATTAGGTAAAATTGACTATCATGTGATTTATGCATTATTAATCCAATCCATCCCAACCCTTTTCTACAATTTTATCCAATGCATTTATCTCAATGAGTCTTTTATTTGAAGAGTATATTTGAAAAAGCAGAAAATATAATTTAGCAAGTATTAATTTAGAACAAAATTTATTATTTCACAATCAAAATTTAATTTCTATTTTATAGTAAAATAAATTCTAAATTAAATTTAAATCACATTCTCCTTCTTTTGTCATATTTTGATAATTTTACACTCCCTAGTCTGATGTATTTACTCTCATTGCTCCAGAACTTATGGGAATTCCCTCTGGAAGGAACTTTGAAACTGAATATGCTATTAGTTTTTTAAAACATTCTGAAAAATTATTTTTTGTGTCACATTATTTTTAGATGCTATAGAAGAAGATATCAGATCTTTTCCCACAATAAAGAGCTTATAATATGATTATGAAAATATGAATGAGAAAGACAAGAAAGCCAAATAACTAATTCCAAAAGTGTTAATATCTAATGAGTTTCATTGTGTTTTCATTGTACTTCTATATTGGAAAAGCAAACTAGTAATACCTAGCCATATAAGTATTAAGTAAGTTTGTGAAGAGGTTGTGGGGTTTACACTTAGACCTTGCATTTTAAAAAGCGAGGAATTTTAAATCCTCTGACCTTGTAGAAATGCTATAAATCATAAAGATAAGATGGGAAGGGGACACAAGGTAGATGAGAAAATAAGTAGTTCAATTTCCTTGTATTTTATAATCTATAATCATTTTATGATCAAGTATCATATCAAGGCAATCAAAGCATTAATTCATGAATGAGTATATATTTAAATACTTAAAGATAGACATAAAATAAAATAACATAGTAGGTAGCATAAAGATCTTATCCCACTTTTCCTTCTTCGTGCCTACAGGGAATACTCTGCATTCCCTAGAATTATTTTCATTGAAAACAATGTCACCAGAACTAACTGCTGTCACTTCTGGGCTGATGCATTGAATTCCTGATACAGACCTCTCTGCTGATCTTCCCTGCAGAATGGACCCTGGATCATCCTGTTGAGAAGTAGGTACCACAGGATTGAAGCAGTTTGAGATCTTGAGCTGCCACGTGGAGAACAGCTGTTTTGGAAAGATGCCCAGATTGCAGAATGCTCTGAGCAAGAAATCAACTTTGTTGTGATAAGTTCCTGAAATGTTGCATTATTTTTAACTGCAGTATAACCCAGTTTGTTCTGATTGATACAAAATAAGCAGTGGTTGGGACATAAGTAGAGAGGAAGTCAATGGAGCCTTTCCAATGATTTAGATAACTAAGTACACTGCTAGAAGTAAAAACTATAAAGAAAACTACCAGAAGATGAATAAGCATTTCAAATTATAAGGAAAAAAACACAAACATACATAAAACAAACATTGTTTATAGAATGAAAGATTAAAATGAAACAGTGGGAAAATAAATGAGAATTAACCAAACACATATATTACTTAAATAAAATGTAAATGCACTTTCTATTTAGAATCAAGAACAGAACCTAATAATATATTGTGCACAAAAATACAGACATTACAAAATATCCCAGAAAGCCAAATATACAAAAAATGGATATAGACATCCTAGGAATATGCAAATAAAACCCAAAAAGTGAGATTTAGCAATTGAAATCAGAAAATAAAAAATACAATTTGCAATGGAGATCAAGAAGGATATGCATTCATTAAATAACTGTTATAAAACTACATCATCAAGAAGCCCAAGGAGCACAGAAAGAAACACAATTTGTAACAGAAGGCTTTATTTTTTCTTTTCTTATTTATGTTAAATTAAAACAGAGGTGAATATGAAAAATATGTAATAATATTAATATATAGTTGTAATTTTTAAAATTCTGAACATTGATAATAGGAAATATTTATTCTTTTATAAATGCTGTGAACTTTTCAAAGATAGGCATGTATAATGTCACAAAACACTTTAATCAGTTTTTAAAAGTCAAACTAATGTAAACTATATCCTGTAATTTGACCTAAGAAAGCACAAAATTATGCAGGTAAATGCAAAAATAACAACAGATAAATTTAACAACTATTTGTATGTGTGTCTACATATTTATTTAATGATTTTTGAGACATATTTTAAATATCTTAAAATTAACCTATTTCACTCTACAACTTTATCAACAGGTACAACGACTACCATAAATTCATTTTAGAACATTTTTTATCTCCAAGAAGAATTCCTCATGCCCATTTTACAGTTCAGCCCTATTTATTCTATCTATTCCCACCTCCAGCCCCAGGCATCCCCTTATTTGCTGTCTTTGTAAAATTGCCTTTGTTGGGTATTCTATATAAATGGGATTATTCAACATGTATAGCCTCTAGTGTCTAGCTTCTTACACTTGGCATGTTTTCTGAAGTTAATTTATGTCCTAGCATGGCCAGGAATTCCTTCCTTTTTATTGCCAAGTAGTATTCTAGCTTATGAATATACCACATTTTGTTTATTCATTCATCACTTGATGACATTTTGGTTGTTCCCACTTTTTGGCTATGTAAAGCAAAATTAATTTTACTCCACACTAAAGAATAAAATGCATTTATTTGATCAAAAAGATGCTGGTAGGAGACAGCTTCAGGTAACAATCTAAATTGTGTTCTAACTAGACCCAGGAGAAGCTACCTTTTACAGTGAACGTTCCCACCCAGGTTCTCCAGTAGATTCATTTTATGTAAATGAAGTATCCAAATTATGCAGCTCTGATTGGACAGTGTAGGTCTTAGTCCTTTGGTAGAAAGACTGAAACCAGGGCTCTCCTGCGATGGTGAACTCAGAAGGTATAAACAAATAGGCATAGTGAGGGAAGCTGGGAGTTCAGTCTGAGGTTCTTCCTAGTATACAGAGTACATGAAAAACTGTGAAAATGGCCACTAAGCTCTCATTTTTCATAAAATCTAGGCTTTTGGTTGACTATGGGGTGTCCATCTCGGCAGATAAATTCCTTCTTAGGGTTCACACAAAATGAATAAGTTAGAAGGCAGAATGGGATTTGGTTGCCTGTCACCATACCCAACCATAAAACAGAGAGTGATGGGGAAGAAAAAAGATTTTTATTAATGATGCTCATTTTGGGGGAGCTGGGGTCTTCCCTTCTCCAAACCATTACCTTGTGCAAAACACAGAAACCCCTTTTCTCCAAAAGACTGAAATCAAAATCCATGCCCAAAGAACCTCCCCCACCCCATTCTTATCTGCTCCTTCGGAGTCCAAAGCTGCTACACAGGTGGATCTCCAACTCTCCGGCTGTGGGCTCTCTCTCTCTCTGGAGTGTGCAATTGTGAGGCCAGCATCTCTATTTCCTTGCCACAGCTTCCACACTCTCCTGGGGCCAGTGTGCACTGCAGCTGGTCATGCGAGTGGCTCAGTCCACTGACCCTGGCAACCAGGGCTGCTTTTGCCCCCTGGGGCTAACAAGTGTTTCCAACCTGCACATCTGTGCATCACCCTCAGGATGAGAGGATAGGAGCAGCCCAGGGTCTGGGTTGTGTGGCACAGGGCTGCAACATCCCACCTGAGCCTGCTGCCTGCAAGATGCGTGTCTTACAGGAGCCTACTCTAGACTGTGCAAGCAGGGCAAGGCACGGCAAGAGCCATAAGCAGGGCCTGGCATACCACAGGCCCACCACTTGCAGGGTATGCATCCTGCGCAAGGGGCTCAGCCTTTGGAGGCTGGCTCCAGGTCGTGTAAGAGAGGGGGATGTAAAAAGGGCACCTGAGTGGGCCTCGTGACCATCAGATCCTGAAAACACTTTGAACTCCACCTCAACCAGGGCTGAGGGGCTAAGAATAGAGAGAGAGCTTATGCACACCTACTATTTTAAGTCTTTTCCCCAGAATTCTATGTGCTGTGGGAGTATCCTAATGCCCAGCCAATTCCAGGCCAATGTCCATCATGTACATCAGCCCATACGTTGCCTTTGACCTTCCTCAGGCCGCCATAATCCAGAAGGGTGTAGGAGGGTTTTATATGTGCGTTGTGACCTTTTCAGACCCCACAGCCTGCCAGGCTCTGTGCAAGCAGTGTCACAACACACTTTAGTTGTTTACTATTGCCTTGGGGCCATGGATTCACACCCCAGCTCTGGTTTCGATCCTGGGCTGCCTTTGGCACTTCCCACCCCTTTCAAGGGCCCCTCCCTCCTTTGGAGAGGACTCTTTTGCTGGCTGCTGCTTCAGTCTGCTGTCTTGGGGTTTCCTCTGATCCATCCCTTCTCTAGGGAGGGTGCAGCCTCTCTCACTGGACCAGAGTTTCTCCCCGCTCCCCAGTGATATGGCCAGACCTCCTGTGACAAATCGTCTTGGGATTTACTGCTGTAATGAATAAGGCTGCTATGGACATTCATTGGCAAGCCTTTGTGTGGACATATGTTTTTATATATCTTTGATATACAGGATCTGTCCAGAAAAAGTCTAGCCATCATTAATATAATGAGAATAGTTTGCATGAAATTGATGTAACCTAGCAACCAAGGATAGTGGACTGGAATGCATGTGTGCCAACACTGACAACTTCACTGTACCACTCAGTGGGGTTGGTGGACAACATTGTGTGAGCATGTGTATTTTGTGACTGCCACATTCAAAATGACTGAATGAGTAGAGTAACAAATCTGCACCAAATTTTGCATTAAGCTTGAACATTCCTCCGCAAAAACTATTCAGATGATTCAGAAGGCCTCAGTTATAGGCAACTGGTGACTGGC
Source organism: Mormoops blainvillei (assembly GCA_004026545.1). NCBI lineage: Eukaryota > Metazoa > Chordata > Mammalia > Chiroptera > Mormoopidae > Mormoops > Mormoops blainvillei. The sequence goes on along the minus strand of PVJD01000163.1, from coordinate 14,688 downwards.
AGCTTCATCATGACAATGCACCCATCCATGCATAATATCTCATGCAGAGACTTTTCAAGAAACATCAAATCACCCAGGTGATCCAGCTCCCCTATAGCTCAGATTTGGTGCCCTATGACTCCTGGTTTTTTCCAAAACTAAAATCACCTTTGCAAGGGAAGATATTTCAGACCATCAGTGAGATTCAGGAAAATAGGATGCGCAGCTGATGGTAACTGGGAGAAATGTATGAGGTCCCAAGGTGCCTACTTTGAAGGCAACTGAGGCGTTATTGTCCTATGTACAATGTTTCTTATACCTTGTACCTTCTTCAATAAATGTTGCTATTTTCATATTACATGTCTGGATACTTTCTGGGCAGAACTCATGTACCTAAGAGTTCTATATTCTATGATAGTTTGTGTATCTCTTTTTGAGAAACTGCCAAACTGTTTTCCAAAGTGGTTATATAATCAAACATATGAGACGTTCCATTTCTCTACGTTGTAACCAATGTTTATTATTGTCAATCTTATTTCCTGTAGCTGATCTAGTGGGTATGACATGGTCTCTCACTTCAGTTTTAATTTGTATTTCTCCAATGACCATGTTGTCATATACTTATTAGCGATATATATATATACATATATATATATATATATATATATATATATATATTTCCAACAACAGGAAGAAATTAACTAAATTCTGACACTATCTACCAGGAGAGAGCATCAGATGACACAATTAAAAGTTCAGTCCTATGAGATTTTCATCCCACCCCCACTTTAGAGGTCAAACACAAGTTTGGCTGTCAACTGTACTTCTGATAAACTGGCTATATACAGGGCATTCTAAAGATCCTTTACTCGAGTTCCATTAACTTTCTAGAGCAGCTCACAAAACCCAAAAACATGTTTTATTTACTATATAATTGGTTTATTATAAAATTATTATTATAAAAATTGGTTTATTATAATTTGTTGTTATTATAACTCAGGAACAGCCATACAGAAGAGATGCTTATGGCAATGTATGTGGGAAGAGATATGGTATTTTCATTTTCTCTGGGTGCACCACTTTCCCCACATTGCCACCTGTTCACCAAACTGAAAACTCTCAGAATCTCATTATTTTGAATTTTTTCTTTACATAGCCTTGATTGATTAAATAGTTGACCTTTGGTGATTGAGCTCCTTCTCCAGCCACTGTCTAAAAGTTCCAACCCACCGATGATGTGACTGGTTCCCCTGGCAACCAGCTTCCATCTTTAGGTGCCTTGGGACCTTCCAAAAGGCACTTAATGGATAAAACAAAAGACATATTTTGGCTCCCCTCACTTAAGAAATTCCTAGGTCTTAAGAACTTTGTGCCAGGAATTGGGAAGAAGACCAAATATATATCTCATAAATCATAATATAGCCATTTTTATGTCTTCATTGCTAATTCTGAGATTTTTATATATAATATTATGATCATTTAAAATATATTTATATAATATATCATATAAACATTGTAATGTATAATAATGCTTGCATGTATAATGAATACATCAAAAATAATTATACTTTCTCTAAATTTGTTGAATAATGCTAAAGCTTTTAAGGACTGACATCTGTGGCCTAAGGTGCATTAATAGAAAGAAAAGAGTGAAAATAAGTGAGTTAATTCTCTAACTCAATGAATTAGAAGTTACAAAATTAACAAAAACTGAAATCCAACACAATAAAATGCATAACTCATTTTCAAAATTAAACAGGGGAAAATTGATAGCACACAAATCATGTTATACACACTGAAAATAAAAATAATCAGTCCTGACAGTGTGGTTCAGTGGTTTGAGTGTTGGTCTGCAAACCAAAAGGTTGCTGGTTCAATTCTCGGTCAGGGTACATACCTGGGTTGCAGGCCAGGTTTCCCGTTGGGGGAGTGGGAGAGGCAACCGATCAATGTTTCTCTTGCATGTTGATGTTTTTCACCCTTGCTTTTTCCCTCCCTTCCTCTCTCTCTAAGAAATAAAGTCTTAAAAGAATAATAATAATAAAGATATAGGAAATGTTAGCTAAATCACATGAGACTAATTTTTTTTCCATTCCATGCCAACACATTTGAAAACCTGAATGACATATAATTATTTTTTAGGAAAATAAAAACTGTTAACAGCAATTACAGAATAGATAGATAATCTGAACTGAACAATGCCATCAAAGAAACAGATGTCTCAAACCTATGCTCAAAATATGAACTGTTTCTCAGATAAATTCGTTAAAAAACAACTGATTTCAAATGTATTTTAAATTCTTGGGAGCACAGGGAAATGAAACCTTCCAAATTTTTTACCAATGAAGCAAAATATTGACATCGAACAGAGATAAAAGACATATCTCATCTGCTACATAGCCCCTTGCTCCTCCAAATGAAAGAAAAATAAAGAGAATTCCAGACCAATCCCACCCATTCGTACCAATTTACAAAAACTTTAAATAAAATTCATCAAAAAGTATATTAATCAACAGTATTGTCGTTTGTACGTTCCTGTACTGCTGTCTCTCTGAATCCACTGCTTTGGTACCTAAACACACAACATCGGAGCTTTTTAATGCTATTTGCTAGTCGATGTTCATTCACCTGTGGTACGGGTGAGTCTAATGGGCACAGGCAATCGTCAGGTGTCTTGAATCTCTGTTAGTCTTGAGTAAATGACTTCATGGCGAATAGCTGATTCTAGAAGTTTTCTTTCCAGAAGTCTCAGGACTGTCCAATGTTATAGCCTCCTTTGAGTTCTTTTTTTTAAATCCTCACCTGAAGACATGCTTATTGATTTTAGAGGGAGGGAAAGGGACAGAGAAAGAGACAGAGAGAAACATCGATGTGAGAAAGAAACATCAATGTGAGAGAGAAACATGGATTTGATGCCCCTTGTACATGCCCAAACCGGGAGACTGAACCTGCAACCCAGGCATGTGACCAGAATGGGAATTGAACCCATGACCATTCAGTTTACAGGACTATGCTCCAACCAACTGAACCACCCTGGCCAGGGTGAGTTCTGTCTTATGACTTATCTCAGCTTTGTTTTGTTTCTGTTGGGGTAATGCAGAAGTGTCCCTGGACCAAAAATAACTGTTAGGTCCTTTAATTGTACATTAAATATTACTTTTGTACATAATTTATTTAGCCAATAAACTATATAGTGTAGCTTTGCATTAAATGCAAAGTATACATTGGCGATGTTGCATTAAAAGTAAACTCAAACATAATGTCAATATAATATTTAAATGTCACATATTTCAAAATTTAAGAATTAAAGAAACAAACAAAAAATTTCAATTAGTGATAAAATCCAGAGAAGGATATATTAAGGTACATCCACAGCAGAGAGCTAACAGCTTTCTGTCATCTCTCTCTTTTTCCCTCTCTCTTATCTTAATCCATCTATTTGTGTTATCTATCTCTCTTTCCATAGGGCTTTTATCTAACCATTTCTTTGAGTTTCCTTAAAATTCTACTCTCACTTAACACTTACAAAGGCTTTTAGGATAAGCTGTGCATTTAGATTCCTTTCTGAGGGCAAGAGACTACATCTGGTTAGCTTACTAATAGAGCTAAAGACCTGTCCTGGTTGGCAGAAAAATACCAGGGCATTGCACCAATGTAACAAGATGTAATAAGAAGGGGATATAATGCATTGCCTTCACCTGCATTTTCTCTTCTTATGGAAGGAAGGAATGAGGCTGAAATAGGTGCTGGAGCAGGGCACAAAAATTCACAGCTATTCTCTGGCCCTGGTCTGGAAGAGCATAAAGAGGCCTAGATGAGACAGGAACCATGGTGTTGGGAAAAACCTCATTACAGACAGGCACCCAGAGAGAGTAGAAGGTACACTGTGGCTTTAGAGCAGCTAAGGAGCAAGTCCAGACTTAAAGGAATTCAAGCACCTGAAGTCTGGACCAGTCAACCCAGCTTGAGACCATCTAGCACCAGGTCAGTGAGTGGCTGCAGGCACTATTTGAACTCCAGATTCCTGGAGAGAGTACAATACTAGGGTGACTACATCACAGAGTGGCTGCCCCTGAGAGCCAGTAAGTAGATGTTCATAAAGCAAGGATCAAGAGGTTTGGTTCTCCCTGCTCACTGAGCTCTGAGGGTGAACAGGCATTCATTAGAAAGATAAGGCTCAAGTTTGAAAGATAATGTCTTAAGTATTAGAAAGAGCCTATCAGAGCCTTTTAAAGCAAAACAGCAGGCCACCCACCACAGTGGAGAGGGCTCAGAGTAGGCACAGTGGTGGCCATCTGAGAAGGCTCTGGCCAGGAAGAATTTGATCATAAATGATTGTGTCTCCAAGAAAAGCCAAATGTACTGGGTGAGATGCTGTTAAACACTCATTCTTATTATTCCTAAATATATAATTTTATTTTTAACTGATTTTAGTCACATTTCATTTCTAGTATTTCTAAAAAACGAGTATGCAAAAGTTTGTTTTGAAAAATTTGAGAGCTGGAAAGGATTGTAGAGATACTATATTCTATGACAAACCTGCAAAAACCATCTCCAAATGAGAAATGTGACTTTCAAGGAGATTTCCTAATTTGCCTGGAGTCATGAATGGTAATGAAAGAATTAATGCCCACATTGCTGACTCCCAGCACTGGCTTGGTTTCATTACACAACATAAAACCTTTCTATTAATAGAGTTAATTGGCTAAATAAAATTCCAAATTTATTTTTGTTTTTTAAAATATCAACAGTTAATGGTTTGCTAAGTTAGGCTTACAGGAACACTCTTCTTTAAAGAATTAAAACAGCTGCTTATCCATATAACTCATAGGTACTGGCACATTCTATGAGTATATGAAATATATATAATGCCATTATATTTGCATTGCATATCTAATATATAGTAGGGATAGATAAGCATACATACTTATATGTATATGTGAATATACTGTGCATGTATGTGTATATGTGTGTATCTATATTTATATATAGAAGTATATATTTTATATATATTTCTGAGTATATATAGACATATATATTATATATTAATTTTAATTTATATATAGTGTTAATATGTACCTATTCTTTGAAGAAAAATATATATTATGTATGATATATATATATTAAATTTTAACATATATATTATAGATATAAAAATATATATAGTGTTAATATGTACTTATTCCTTGAAGATATAATGCGCAGGTGTACAGTTAGCCACTATTTCTTTAGAGCTGCTCAGATATAGCCTCCTTCACCTGGTGCAGCAGTTCCAATCCCATCCAGAAAAAAGATGCTTTAAAACCAATCTATGCTGCTGACAGTGGCAAAGAGCTGAGCTGCTTTGTATACAATTTTTAGGTGTGAGAGTCACAGTATTTCTTTAATATCCACAATGAAAATATTGGTGTTTGCCTGTCTTATGCTTAAATCTGTTCCCATTATGAAAGAAATCTACTTTTACTAAGGAATATATGTACAGTTAGATACATAGATATAGATGGGAATAAAATTCTTTCCTACGAACATGACAGAGGGGGTGGCTTTTGATACTTATTAGGAGGGAAGAATTTTCACTTAGGGTGCAGAGTTTGCAATTTCTAAATCACATGGTATGGGGTTATAACACTGTACCCCATCCCAGCATGATGGTTGAGAAAATGGACACCCTCGACACTGCCTTATTTGACAAAGAGTACTTTAACTATTATAATACAAACAACTTGGAAAATGTAAGAGGGGTAAATTGCTATCTTATGTATGTCACCCAGGAACTGAGTGATTTGGAAGTTTGTCTTTAGCTAGTAGCAATCTGTTATTTTTTGTTTGTTTGTTTAGCTATTAGCATGACATTCTTTTTATTTTTGTTTCTATTTTATAGTAATAAAAACACTTAATATGCCACCTGCCCCCTTAGTATGATATTCATTTGATATGTAAAATAATTGGTTAATTATATAATTTATTTATTTTATATTTCAAATTGTTTTTGTTTTATTCTATCTTTCTTGGGCTTTAGAGCAACAATGTGTGGTATGTAATAAATTAAGTAAGGCTACATATGTGTTGTATAAAATACATATAATTACTAAAGTATTTTGCACAATGAATGTGGAATTCAACAAGTTAGAAATTAAGCAAGGTTTTGACATCATTCCATCAGAAATAACTCTCCCTAAACCTTATCCTTGATAAGCAGTCTGAGGCTGGGACACACACACAAAAAAAAACACTATCCATGGTTTTTAATCCTACAATTTACCAAATCTCCTAATTTGGTAAGTTGTAGTTATTTGGAAAATATAATCTTATAAGAACCAATGAACATATTAAAATAATAACTTTAGAAGACTTTCAGTTTTGGCTGTAATAAATAGTCTCTTCCCTAGTACTCCTCCTTACAACTTAAAAACTTGAACATAATACAACAAGCAAATATAGGAAAACTGAATGATGGAAAGGAAAAGACATCTGTTCAGATCCTTTGCCCACTTTTAAATTGGTTTGTTTGTCTTCCTGGTGTGAAGTCCTATGAGCTCTTTACATATTTTTGAGATCAAACCCTTGTCCAAGGTATTGGCAAATGTTTTCCCATGTGGTTGGTTCCCTTTTTATTTTGCTGAAATTTTCTTTAGCCATACAGAAGCTTTTAAATTTGCAGTCCCATTTGTTTATTCTTTCCTTTCTGTCCATTGGTCTAGGGGACATATAGGTGAAAATACTTCTGGATGGAATATCTGAAATTTTCCTTCCTATCTTCTTCCAAGGACTTTTATGGCAGCATAATTTATATTTAAGTCTTTTATCCATCCTGAGTTTATTTTTGTGTATGGTGTAAGTTGGTGGTGGAGTTCCATTATTTTGCATGTACCTGTCCTGATCTCCCAACACCATTTATTAAGGAGGTTATTTTTTACTCCAGTTTATGGTCCTTCCCCTTTGTCAAATGTTAACTGACCATAGGAATTTGGGTTTATTTCTGGTCTCTATATTCTGTTCCATTGATCTATGTGTCTGTTCTTATACCAGTATCAGACTGTTTTGATTACAATGTCTTTCTGATATAGTTTGACATCAGGTATTGTGATCCCTCCTACTTTGTTGTTCTTTCTCAAAATTGCTGAGGCTATTTGAGGTCATTTATGGTCCACATAAGTTTTTGAAATGTTTGTTCTATATCTGTGAAATATGCCATTGGTATTTTAATAGGGTTTGTGTGGAATCTATAAATTGCTTTGGGTAGTATGGACATCAATTATGTTGATTCTTCCAATCCATGAACACGGTAGATGCTTCCATTTATTTGTGTCTTCATTAATTTCTCTCTTCAGTGTTGTGCAGTTTTCTGAGTATAGGTCTTCTACCTCCTTGGTTAAGTTTCTTCCTAGATACATTATTTTTCTTGTTGTTATAGTAAATGGGAATTTTTTCCTAATTCCTGTTACTGGAATTTCATTGTTGGTATACAAAAATGTCTTTTTGTCTCTTTAGTATGTCTTGCAATGCTGGTTTGGTGGAGGTTTGTTCTTTTAGCCTTCTTTTGTCTGGGAAACTTCTTATTTTGCCTTCCATTTTAAATGAGAACCTTGCTAAGTAGAGTAGTCTTGGTTACAGTCCTTTACTTTTCAGTACTTGGAACATTTCTTGCCATTCCCTTCTTCCTTGTAGTGTTTCTGTTGAGAAGTCAGCTGCTAGCCTTATTGGAGCTCCTTTATATGTTACTGTTTCTCCCCTGCTGCCTTTATGATTCTTTGCCTTTTAATTTTGTCATTTTAATTATGATGTGTCTTGGAGTGTCTTCTTTCGGTTCATCTTGATTGGGACCCTCTGTGCTTCCTAAACTTGTGTGGCTTTTTCTCTCATCAAGTTAGAGAAGTTTTCTATCATTACTTTTTCAAAGAGGTTTTCTATCTCTTGCTCTTCTTCTTCTTCTGGTATCCCTATTTTACAGATATTACTATGTTTTATGTTGTCCTGCAGCTCCCTTAACCCCTCTTTGTTCTCTGCATTTTTTTATTTTTTTGCTCTGTCTGGAAATTTTTTTCCTACCTTGTCCTCCAGCTCACTGATTTAATCCTCTGCTTCATCTAACTTCTACTGTATTCTTCATTTCAGATATTATATTTTGCATTTTCTCCTATCTTTTATTAATAGTTTCTATGTACTTTTTCATGCTAGTGTAATTTACAGTAAGTTCCTTGAAGCCTCCCTGGAGTTCCTTGAAGGTCTCACTGAGCTCCTTGAGTGTCCTTATCATCATTATTTTGAACTTGATGTGTGATAGTTTGGTTGCCTCAATTTCATTTAGCAGTCTTTCTGGGAGTTATTCCTCGCTTTTTGATTTGGAGTTGTTTCTTTGTGTCCCCATTTTAGATGACACTGCTTATTTTGTTCCACTTGTTGTATTTATACACACACATATGCATATATATTTACATATACATGTATGTATAAGTACATGTATATACATATATGTATATATATACTATATACAAAATATGGCCCTAATTGCAGAAAAATCTCCACCACAGAGATATCTCCACCACAGAGATATCTCCACCAGTGAGCTAAGATTTATAAGTGGATAGGTGGAATGGGAATAAGAGGGCTCAAGGAAAGAAAGAAGGGCTTAAGAGATGCCTGGAGGAAAGAGAAATTATTTTGAGAAAATAGAGAGAGAAGGAGTACTAATGGTATGGGATGAAAACCTGGCTAAGGTAAGGAATAATTAATGTTTAAAACAAGAAAAAGGAAGGGCAGGAGGAAGGCAAAATGGAGTAAGAGAGGGGAACAGTAAAATTTGAGATAGAAATACACAGGTAACTACTATCTAGAAATAAGATTGAATAACTGCAACAACAAGCATCTTATCTACTACCTATGAGCAAAGATTGATAAAGGTGGGGAGAGAATAAGGTTATTTTAAGAATGGGAGAAGGAATGTAAGCTAATGACAATCACAGGTGGTTTTGAGAGGCTGGAGTGGGGAACAAGAGTAAAGTGCAGAACAGAAACAAGTCATAGCAAGAGAGAAAATATAATTTAAAACAAATAAACACAGGAGGAGGAAGGAGGTAATATGGAGGAATAGAAGGGAAGAGAAATATATGAGAATTGAAATAAACTATATTGTAAAACCTGGTGCCTTATTATACCCAAACTTGGAGGACATGAAATGAATGTTAAACAGCTTTGCAGGAGAGAATATAGCATCTTGTTGTACCAGTGCCATTTTCTCTGCTCTGCTGGATTCAGTAAATCAGGGCCTGAGTATCTGTGTAGCATGTTGTGCCTGGTGTAGGACTGTTTTCTTCTTTCCCCTGAGGAAATGTACACAGCAGCAGAAAACTTCTGGGCCAGACTTTCCAGCTCTGCTGAGTTTGTAATCCCACAGGTGGGAACTGGGTTCTCCCATCTGTGAAAGGCCCTGGCTGACTGGAGCAAATCGCAAGCTTTCAGCTCCTGCGTTCCAGACCCAAGCCTGCTGCTCTCTCACAGGACGTTCAACCCAAGTTTTTCACTCTACTCTGCCCTCTGTTTGTGAGCCATGTTGGGTCTGGTCCTCCTATACAATATTTTCTCTGCTTCTGAGTTTTATGGTTAGCAAAGCTGCTGTAACCCAAATGGATGCACTGGCCTATATGTCTGGGTCCCTGCCAAGCCTCAGATATGTCTCAGATCCCCTTTTAAAACAGTTTCACCCCCATGCTATAGCACAGGCTCCTGGGGCTGTTCTCCATGCTCTCTCCCTCTCCCCAAAAGTCAGTCTCTCATGGTCAGGGCTAGCCACCTCCTTGTAGGGCCTCCAGCAATTTTAGATAAAGCTTCTCTCTGGATCTTTCCCAGATGGTATTGGGAAGATCCCCTCAGCTCCACTATAACACAAGAAGGTGATGGTGTGCTGTCCCTGCTTCCTCCAGAGGTCTTCAGCCTCAGATCTGACTGTTCCATTTCTGAAACCTGCACCTTCCAGGCTTCTCTCACCGCCCCAGTAGCCCGTGGGTCCTGAGCTGATCTACAGCCACCCTGACTCTGTGCAGCCAGAAGTGTTGGGTTGGGCGGCGGGTGGTGGGCCACCTAGAAAGCCCAGGTCATCGGCTCTCAGTATGCCTAGAAAGCCTGGGCCATTGACCCCTGGGTGCCCTGCAGGCAGGCCGGTTTCTACGTACTACTGCATATTTCCCATGCTCTCCTCTGCCTAGACACTCACAAATGCTTTCACTCAATCTCTGCTCTGAGTTCTGACTTCAAATCCAGTCCATCTTTGAGAGCAGACGAGCAGTTGCCTGCTACTCTGCCACCACCTTGGATCCACTTTTCCTGAGTTTTCTTTTTGCTTTCTATATGGTCAGGATGAGGGACTGGGAGCCTGCAACCTGAACCATCAAAAGATGCAGACAAAACAAGACACAAGAAAAACCTGCCCCATCTAGCCAGAGGAGAAGGAAATAGGTAGCCTGCTAAATAGTTGAGCCAAAGAAAGAGATAAAAATTTACACCAAAATGCAGCAAGATAGAATAAGGTAATGCAAGTTAGTAATATTCAGCATACTGCTCCCCTGCTCCCCCAGTGTGAAGGAGACCCAACAGGCAGATGAACTTCCACCATACTGTCACCATGAGTCAGGAGGAGGAAGAGAAGAAGTCTGAGACAGTGCTAATTGGCACTGTTTTCCCTTGTGGTTTTAGTGGGATCAGCAAGGAACTTCGGGGCAAGTTCAGGGAGGTTCAGTGTTACTCTCACCTTTGCAGATGAAACATCAGTGGGCCCAGTGGGAACCGGTGCATACATTTCCACCCAGACCAGCATGCTGCAGCTAAACAGGGTGACTGTCTGCAGGAAAAGAGAGTGAAATAGGATCCAGTATCTCACCACATATCGCAGAAGTCCTGTATACAATCCAAAATCACACATCATTCCAAGACTGAGAACAATCACAACTTGATTGAGAAAACAAAATTAACAGATGCCCACTCTGATATAACTCAGATATTGGAGCTAATTTATAAAAATTAGAAAGTAGTAATAATTAATTTGCTTCAAGGAACAATTATGTACTCTTCTGATAAATGAAAAAAAAAAACCTCAACCAAAAAACAGTATACATTTTTGAAAAACAAAAAAGAAAAAAACTATAAAACTTGTAAAAATGTAAATATAAAAAGTAAAACTTCACTGGACCAGCCTAAGAGTTGATGTAATATGGCAGAGGGACAAATCATGAACTTGACAGAACAATAGAAATTAGTTAATCTGAACACTAAGGAAAAAATAATTAACAGAACTTAGGTGACCTATGAAAAAATTCAGAAAGATCTAATATTCATGTTAGAATCCCAGGAGATGAGAAAAGAGTACAGGGTTGAAAAATTGTTCAAAAAATAATGGCTATAAATTTCCCAAATTTGATTAAATAAAGAAACCATCAAATTCAAGAAGTTGAGTAAAACTCGAAAAGAATAAACCAAAAGAAATCCATACTAAAATATATCATAATAAAACTTCTGAAAGCTAGCCACAAGGGGTCTTCTGTTTGAAAATAAGACCGAAATAAGACACTTCCACTCTGTTAAACATAATTTTTAATTAAATTATAGTTTATATCTAGATAATCTCACAAAGCAGGTTATTTTTAAAAATTCCATAAACATCCCTTATTGGACTTATTTTATTATTATTAAAAACATATTAAGGAGACACATAAACTCATGATTGCACAGGTAATCTTCAAAATGTTTAATATAAGAGCATGAGGAGAAAGATGCCTCACAGAAAAACATATTTTAAAATATAGTAATTTTTATACAGGTTGTTTTATAACAGTTTTTATTTGTTACATTTAAATAAACTTTTAAGTTAAAAAGTAATAACCCAGTATAATGTTAATAGCTTTTTTATTAAGTACCTACCATGTCAAAAATGTACTATTTCTTTTATTATTTCTTTTTTCTTTTATTATGTGCATTATTTCTTTTCTTTCTATTTATTTCTTTTTATTTCACAGAACCTATATGAGATAGATATTATATCCTCCTTTTATAGATGAATAAACTGAAACTCAGGGAGGTTTAATAGTTTAAGTTTACATAGCTAATAACTAATGAAACTATGATGGAAACTAAAGTAGCCTTGGAAAACCTGCTCTGGGTTCAGTTCAATATGGTGGATATGTAAGCTTTTGACATATATTACATTTTGATTACTTTGTGTTACAATAAAATGATCATTAAACTGGCACAGATATTCCAGTGAGTATTATAATGCTGAAGATACCAGTTCCATACCCTGAATATTAGTAACAATGATTTTTTTCTGAAAACTCATGAAGAATATCACTTTAGGGCCTATAAAAATACCTGTTTGTGAGATTTTCCATTTTATTTTTAAAGTACTTGTATGTTCTTTGTAAAAAATGTACTCACCATCATGTTTGATCCTCAGAATTAGAGTAGCCATATATTCTCACAAAATTTACTGTATTTTAAAAAGAGAATATTATAGATGATAATTATAATAACAATTGCTCACTTAACCTACTCATTTTCAAATTTTGGAAATTATAAGTAATTTATTGATTGATTTTTATTGCACAGAATTTCAAATTGGTGCATTTAACAGTGTTTAAAATGTATAGTCTCTTTACAAATATTGTTATACAAATACTTCATTTTATTGTGCTTTTCAGATTTTTTTCAAATATAGAGTTTTTCTACTAAATAATCTTTATATTTAAACATGGTTTTAAAAATAATTCAGTATTATTTTGCACTGGTTTCAGGTGTACAGAATATTGGTTAGGCAATAATGTACTTTACAAAGTGTTCCCCCTGATATTTCCAGTATCTACATGGCACCATAAATAGTTATTGCATATTATTGACCATATTCTTTATGCTGTACTTTACATCCTGTGACTATTTATAACTATCAATCTGTACTTCTTAATTACAAATTGAAGGTTTGAGCAAACTTTGTGCGAATAAGTCTATCAACACCATTTTTCCAACAGTGTTTGTTCATTTCATATCTGTATGAAATCTTATGGTACTTTTCTCAATATTTCAATGTTTTCACTATTATTACATTTGTTATGGTGATCTATGATCAGTGACCTTTGATGTTACTATTGTGATTTTGGGGTGTCACAAACCAACCCTTATAAAGTGGCAAACTAAATGAATAAACATTTTGTATTTTCTGACTGCTGTACTGCTTAGCCATTTCCTCTCTCCCTCTCCTCTGACCTCCCTCTTCCTGAGACACAAAAATGTTGAAAATAAACCAATAAATACTCCTATAATGGCCTCTAAGTGTTAAAGTAAAAGGGAGAATCACATGTCTCTCATTTTAAATCAAAAGTAAAAATGATTAAGTTTAATGAAGAAGGAATGTCAAAAGCAAGTATAGATTTTTATTTTAGACTCAAGATATTTTATTGTTTGTGCTATCACAGTTGTCCCATATTATCCCCTTTTGCTCCCCTCCTAGTCTAACCCCATGTACCTAGTCAATCCCCACACCACTGTCGATGTCCATGGGTTCTTCATATGTGTTCTTTGACTAATCCTTTCACCTTCTTTCAATCACTCCCCACCCGCCACCACTCTGCTCTTAACAGCTGTTAAGTTCCAAGGTTCTATGCCACTACTTCTGTATTGCTCACTAATTTCTTTAGTTCATTAGATTTCACTTTTATATGAGATCATATGGTATTTGTCTTTCTCTGACTAGCTTATTTCACTTAGCATAATAATCTCCAGTTGCCTCCATGCTGGCGCAAAAGGTAAGAATGCCTTCTTTCTTTCTGTTGTACAGTATTCCATTGTATAGATGTACCACAGGTCTTTTTTATCCACTAATTTATTGATGGGCAATTAGGCTGTTTCCAGCACTTGACTATTGTAAATAATGCTGCCATAAATATTGGGGTGCATAAATTCTTTGGAATTTATTTTCAGGATTCTTTGGGTATATTCTCAGCAGTGGAATCACTGGGTCAAAAGGCAGGTTCCATTTTAGATTTTTTTTTTTTTGAGGAAATACTATACTGTTTTCCATAGTGGCTGCTCCAGTCTGTGTTCCCACCAAGAGTGCACAAGGGTTCCCTTTCTTCCACTAGCAAGTTGCTGTTTGTTGATTTATTAATGACAGACATTTTGGCAGGTATAAGATGTTATCTCATTGTGGTTTTAATTTGCATCTCTCTGATGGCTAGTGATGTTGTGCATTTTGTCATATGTCTATAGGCCAGGTGTATGTCCTTCTTGGAGAGGTATCTATTCAGGTATTTTGCCCATTTTTTAATCAGATTGTTTGTCTTCCTGGTGTTGAGTCACATATGCACTTTATATATTCTGGGGATTAAACCCTTGTCTCATGTATCATTGTCAAATATATTCTCCTATACAGTCAGTTTCATTTTCATTTTGATGAAAGTTTCTTTAGCTGTGCAGAAGCTTTTTAATTTGATGTAGCCCCATTTGTTTATTTTTTCCTTTATTTCCCTTACCCTAAGAGATATATCAACAAAAATGTTGCTACATGGGATACCTGAAATTTTACTACCTATGTTTTCCTTTAGAATTTTAATGGCACATTTAAGTCTTTTACCCATTTTGAGCTTATTCTGGTGTATGGTGTAAGTAGGTGGTCTAATTTCTTTTTCTTTTCTCTTTCTTTCCCTCCCTCCCTCCCTCCCTTCCTTCCTT